>JAUBOC010000077.1:12306713-12321790 GCA_032275365.1 Anablepsoides cearensis
TTTCTGGCTGCATACATTTGTTTCCATTATTTAGGTTTTATTTATGCTTACAGTTGTTTAGGATTGCTAAATGAATAAGATCCCTCAGGGCAAATATAACCTTCTGGACAGACTTGGGGCTCAGCTGTCTGAAGCTCACAGTATGAGCCAGCTCTGCACAACTTCTCTGAAACTGCACCTAGAAAACAGATCAAAATGTGTGTTTGGACATGTGCTTGGAAGGAAACAATTTCATATAGAAGCTAATTTCTACTAATATAATCTGGGCTGAAGAACGCACCACCGGGACAATAATAGGAGGCCCTGCAGGGTGTTCCTTCAATATTTGGCTTTCCTGTTACCCGAGGGGCTGGGCAGAAGGTTCCCCCTACACATGGTTCACACTGGTTGGGTGCAGCGGCTCCAGGAAGCTGCCTCTTGCTGCCTGCAGGGCAGAAGACCGGGGGTCCAGACCCACTGCACCAGAAGCCAGGAGGGCAAGGACTGCTGGAGTAGTCAATAATCCCTGGAAAATTGTTTTACAAATATTATTTATTTATAACTTTTACAGACAAATGAAAAATATGCAGCATCGTCAACTTTCATATTTACGTGTAATTATCTATTGCACCTCCAAGCTTGTCAAAATGACAACAATTCATACTTCCTCTTACTTTAAAGGGGGTTTTAAACAAATATAGAAGGCCGGCAGAGGAAGAAAAAAACAGTCTGTTGAGCATTATCCTTTAGTGGAAATGAGAAAATAGCTTAAACCTAACCCTTGGGCATTTGTGAGAGATTAGAAAGAAGCTTCTTTTTGTTTGTCTATTTTAAAAAGCCACAACTCCATTATTTGTCTTGCCTCAGGTGTTGAATTTTAAATTCAGTGCTTTCACTTTCCTTTTCTCTTACATCAAGTTGTCTCTCAGGGACAAATGCAATAGTGTGTATTTATATGAAAATTAATACAACCTAGAAAGAGAAGTTACTTTGAATTAATATAAAAAAAGATAAATTAAACCAACATGTTAGAGTGTTTTTTTACACTTGATTACTGTAAATAGAAGGAAATTGATATAATTGAGTTAAAATAATGTAAAACAGGCTTTGAATAAAAAAGAGGCTTTCTGTTAAGTTTTTCTGTTTACGATTCTAATAAAATGTTTGTATCACTGTGCATTGATTGAACCTGTGCTGTTACAGTGTGAACCAGGCGGGCAGGGCAGGCAGTCACCCTTGCTGCCTGCTCCTGGGGAAGCTCGGTAGGTGTACAGAGGACACAGCCTGGGTCCAGTCCCTCCATCAAAATCGCTGCCAGGAAGGCCATCGCAGTACTGACCAGCAGGACACAGATGAACAACTGGATCTCCTGTAAACAGCAACAAAAAAAGGTTAAAAAAAATTGTTCAAGTGCCTTGAAAACGAGTTGTAACTTTTGCTAATCTAAAAGTGGCATTTTGTATTTGAAAATGTTAAAGGTGTAGAATATTAAAATAGAAAAACAGTATTTTTATAATGCCTTAGAACCACAGTCCATCAACTGATTATCAGTTTATTGTGACCAGAACATACCAGGTTTGCACCAGTACTGAGGTGGACAGGTCAAACAGTCTTGTAGGCTCACACCACCTGGTGAGCTTCTAACGGTATTTGCAGGACACATTAGAGCTTCTTCTGTGCCTTCAGGACAGTAAAAGCCTAGAAAAAATAATTTATTCATTTTTTAACATTTCAACTTTGCTATTTAGAAGGTGAGGAAATGTCATCCAACAAGTTAAAAAAAAAGCTATGTATATAATCTGAATATTTATATTTGGTATTTTTATTGTTGTTTAATAAAGATGATGTTTTGTACCTGGTGGGCATGGTCCAGCACACTGCTGACCCCACTGGCAGAAAGTCAAGTTAGAAACTTGTTCCAAAGGGGTGAAATCTGCACTCCCAGAAACACAAAGGTACCCTGCAGAACACACGCCTTGGATCTTACCAGCCCTATGGAAAACACATCCAAAGTTAATTAATTTTCATTCTATATATGCAAAACAACATTATTAGACTCTTAAATATAAGAACAGAACGATAATCATATACTTTTTAACTCCCCTAGTCTTCAATAATTATATTCACGTAAATGTGTCTGGTCAGTGAACCATAATGACTGAACGTAGTCGTGCCTTTTGTCAGCTGAGAGTCAGAGATAAGCACTTGCCTTTGAGTAAAAGGTGCAAGTGTCTACCTGTGTAACAATGAAGTGTAGGAGTAGATATGTGTGAGAGGAAGACACTGAACGTTTCAGCAGGCATCCAGCAGGGCCATGATGAGTACCTGCAGAACTTGCCCGGAGGGCAGGACAAACACTCTCTCTCTTCCTGTAATCCCCACTGGGTTGAATGGGTGTATGTCCCATCAGGGCAGGGCTGAGGCACCATTGTGCCTACAGTGGTGGGGAACAAAGTAAACACCATTTAGGTATTCCTACACACTCATGCATTTTTATTTTCATTTGCATAAACATCCACTCGTGTCTGAAATTAGATAATTAGCAAATTGTAAATTAGCATTTTATTTCTAATTTAATACCTGCGGGGCAGAATGAATGTGGTGGACAAGGCAATGGGTCTCCCACTACAGCCTCCTCACAGAAGAATCCAGGTCGACAGGGTATGCAGCTCTCCGAACCCACGTTTGGCTGGTACTCTCCTGTAGGACAAGGCAAGGGCAGAGCAGATCCCTCCGGACAAAAATGCCCCTGTGCTCGGACGAAAATAATAACGGCACAAATTAGGGGCAGCGTCCTATTTGGTAGAACATTAATGATAAAACAATGGAGAACTCTTTTCACTAAGCGACACAAATGTTAGAAATGTATATAAATAAACACACTTTGGGACAAAGGAAGGCAAACGGAGTGGTTGAAGAGAAGTCAAAGGGGCAGTAGAAACCAGCAGCACATGGACCACTGGGGCTAGCGAGGCCTTCAATGGAGCAATAATGACCGGAAGGACAGGTGACACAGCTCTCCATGGACACACCTCCTACACAGACAGCAAACAATACAAACTGTACATAAGGATGCATATAAGTTAGCCTGGCCCTTGCCTTCCTACGCAGTTCCGCTCAATTCTAGTTTCCCTTCACTGCTCCGTCTTGGAATTCTCCCATAGACAAGGATTTCGCTGGTAGATTTTTAGCCGAACCAATCAGAGAACAGAACGTCGATTTTCTGCGCAGTGGCTGCTTGTAGTTAATTTTACCTGGGCCAATCGGCAAACAGAAGGCGGAGTTTTGAACAATGTTGATTTTCTGCGCAGTGTTTGCTAGTTAGTTTAGCAATGGCAGTGGAGGAAGTGAATGAAGGCAGTCTGTGTTGATAAGGCTTCCAAATTAAAATAAATTTGTCTGACAAAGCAGCAGCTCTCATTTACAGCCGTCTCGTTCGGCTCAGTACTTTTCTCCTCTCAGTAGGGTTGTTTACAGTGCACGCAATTTTCGGTTAGCTTCTTAGCTTAGCCTCCTTCACAGCGACATACGTCGTGGCCAATCGATCCAATCATTTTAAACTTCAGCAAGAATCGCTTCTCTATAGCAGAGAGTCCAGACCCTTGTACCAAGGACAACAGTCTGGTTTTTACCAGGCTACATATAAATAGACACATTTAAGTTTATCCCCAAACTAAAGACATGATGTGAGTGCTGAATAACTCCCATTCTTCACGCAATGATGCAGCATCGACAGAAGAGAATACCTAACGAGAGGACTGAATAATCAAGCAGTACCAGTAGTGTTGCGAATACTCCCAGCAGGGCATGGAATTGGGAAGAGACACCCTGTTGGGCAGAAGTGACCAACGGGACAAGGACCATTTTTGGGGAAGATTTCGGAGCTCCCAGGTGTTGGCTCTGTAGCACCGCCTTGGCAGAAGTAACCCTGTAAACAGGGACCTGCACAAAATGCAAAGAGATTAAGAGTTTGATCTTCTCTTACCAGGATGTTATGAGTGTGTGTATGTCTGGTAAGAGGCTAAAATAAAATCAATAACCTCTTAGTTCCTGTTTACCTTGTGGTGCGGAGGCTCCATAGGAGCTACAGTACACTCCAGAGGGACACGGTGTGCAGACAGAGTCAGAATGAGAACCTGTCTGGTTATTGAAGGTTCCTAAAGGGCAGGCCTGAGGCAGGGCTGTCCCAGCAGGACAAAAATGACCTAAGAAAACCGCAATTATGTACTGTGAGAAGAGAAATAACAATATTAAAAAAATGATGGCTGAAACATATTGCTTCTACACCCAAAGGATTAAAGCACTGCACTTGTGCTGTTGTCTCTAAGTTATTTTCACCATCCTCACCAGCTGGGCAGGTAACAGGCTCCCGAGTAGTTGAAGAGGGACACATGGTTCCTTTCAGGCACACCATGCAGTGGGCTGCTCTGGGGGCAGGACTGTAAGTGCCCGGTTCACAGGGCACCTCACTGGCTGAGCCAACAGGACAGCTATAGCCAGCAGGGCAGGGGTAGCCATGGGAACCATCCGACGGAGCGGGACTGGAGCTTCCACCCAAGCACACATACCTGTAGGCGTAAACAAAGAAAACAAACTTCCTATCAAATAAAATATCACCGGAGGCATCCATTAGTGAAGCTGAACAATCTGTCAGGGCGGATATGTCAGTCCAGTGTAACGCTCTGAGATGGGTGTCAGCTCAGGCCAATAAATTTCAAATGATGGTCATTCCAGCTGCTGATTTTGTAATGATAGACAATTTTCTCTGGCTAACCTCTGGAGATGTGGTCCCTCAAAGTCTGACTTTAATAAAACAGGAAACTGTCTTCTTTCATGACTAAAACTGGCTGTGCTTCAGCAACACCTTTGATTATTCTTATGTTTTAAAATTAAAATTTTAATATTTTGAAAAGGGATTCGGTAAAATGTTAGGAAAAATGATTATCTCACCTACTGTAGCCTTTGAATGAAGTCATTTTAAATAAATAAAGTTTATCTCTGACCAGACTTGCTTTGCACGAACCAGCGTGAATTGCTGCCATCTTAAAAGAAATCCAATCGCCAACATTTAAGAGAGGTTTATATCAAAGCAATTATCATTTATAGGCATAAATAGAAGCCACAGCAGCTAGAAGGAGCAACTTTGGTAATTTACCATGGGTAATTTCAGTAAGGTTATTGTAATATTTCTGCTTGAATAACTGTGATGTAAAATTGATGTTGATGTAAAAGTTTAAAAAGTAATGTTTGCATGAACTGGGCGTTTTACGGCAATAAAGAAAAGAACAAACAGACTAAAAAACAGTTTCTACCCACGAGCTTTTGTTGCCTTGAACACCGCGATCACTGCAACCTCATCCAAACCATGAACTGAGCAATTTTTCTGCTTAATTCTGTTTGGTGCAATATAAATACATATCAAGTGCAATATTCCTAATACTCTGAACATATCAACACCATTCTTATTTTTTTCTATTTATTTTATTTTTTTACAACTTTTATTAATGTATATAGTTATTATTTGCAATTACTTAATTCTTCTGTTTTTGCACTGCCTTCGAAAGTTGCTCGTCTTTAAAAGAATTCTTCTAATTCTATGCTATTTGTTTTAAAATAGACTCAATCTTTTTTAGTATCAGCCCCATTCAGATGAGTCATCACCTCATCAGTCTTCACAGAACCTCACTTCAAACAAATCCAAATGATCCATTTAATTTGGGATCACTTTACTGTGAAATATCTTCATGAATATAATTAATTGATTTGAGTAGTTTTGAAAGTGACATTCATTTTTTATTATTTTTACAAATAAAAATGTGTTTAGGCTTTGGGAAATCAGAGTTAGGGAACACTCTTAAGTATTTAATAATTAATATTATTCCCTAAATAAACTGATTGATAATTGAGAGAATACCGATCATTTTATAGATAAAATAACTTACAATTGAAAAACACATTATTTTATACCTTGTTTTAGATACTTTTAAATAGGAAAAAAGCAAGCTGAAGCCTTGACAGACACAGAATGGATTTAAATTCATTCATAGAAACTGAATAACATGAGCAGAATTGTTTACCCAGCCTGACATGGCAGAGCACTGGAGAGATTTGACATTGCAGGACTGTCACAAAATAATCCAGGTGGACATGGGGGACATTCTTCAATTCTTCTTAGTCCTTGAGAAACAGCAAGCGAACCAGCAGGACATGGTAGTGGATAACCAGTCCCAGAGGGGCAGTAATGGCCTGATGGACAAAGGCCACTTGTGGTTGAATTTTTCTGAGAAAAACAAACAACAAACAAAATAAAAGTAACAATACTAATATGTTATTTTTTTATGGGAAATTGAAAATTTGGGACTTTTTGTGCCAACTCTATTAACTATTGTCCTTGTTTTATTTACAGAAAATAACTATTAAGTAGTGGTCAACTACAAAAAAAAATTTAAACATCAACAAGTGATGCCTAGAATTACAAAGGCAATGGAAAAAAAAGCAAAGAACCTGATTCTCAGTGGAGTTTGGGCTGATTGATCCTGCACTACAGAGGAATCCCTCCTGACAGAGACCTGTTGGCTGTGACAAACCAGACTGAGAGCAAAACATTCCTGCAGTAAAAGGAAGAAAACAAGAAAAAGTTGCTAACAACTTAAAAAGTCTGGGATGAAATTAACAATATTTTTAAAGCATTTTTTATTAGGCTACGGCTGTCTTTACAAACCTGCAGGGCATGGCTGGCAGGCATTAGGACCAGAGGCTCCAAGCTGGGTCTGCACCGTGCCAGGTGGACAAGGGAACTCCTGTCCTGAAATC
Source organism: Anablepsoides cearensis (assembly GCA_032275365.1). Classification (NCBI taxonomy): domain Eukaryota; kingdom Metazoa; phylum Chordata; class Actinopteri; order Cyprinodontiformes; family Rivulidae; genus Anablepsoides; species Anablepsoides cearensis. The sequence continues at coordinate 12,313,506 of JAUBOC010000077.1, forward strand.
TGACCTTCAGGACAGTAGTGTCCAACTGGACACAGCACTGGCAAGAGAGTAGCTTCATCTGACAACACCAAAGTTAAATTAAATTAAATTAAATTAAATTAAATTAAATTAAATTAAATTCAATTCAATTCAATTCAATTCAATTCAATTCAATTTTACCAATGACACCTACGACATCGTCAACCCAAAAAAGCAAAAAAAAAAAAAAACATTTTCAGTAATTGAAAAAAAATAATAAAATAGATTAAGGAAACTGACACTGACTTTTCAAATTAATTTACCCATTTTCTGAACTGAATTAAAGAGTAACTGAATGTTAAGTTACTTTCCATTCCTTTACTTTTAATTGATTGACTATAACTTAATATTAAATCAAGATTGATCGCAACTTTTTATCCAAACCACACTGTGTTTTTTTTTTTTTTATAAAATTATCCAACACCAGTGTGGTAATTGTTTCTGTTAACATATTTTTGCTTTTGACTGATAAATAATATACATTTTTCAACAAAAAAACACTGAAATAATATTAAGAATACAACATTTGTTATTATTGTCAGGATTCTTGTTTCAGTGACTGATCGCCTTATTTGCTGTAAATAAAACAAGGACAATCTATTATTCCTACTTGGACAGTAGTATCCAGGAACACATGTGGTGCAGTTGTCTTGATGAAAGTGTCCCATATCAGCGCTGAATGTTCCTGCAGGACAAGGGACAGGGACTGGTGCTCCACTGGGGCAAAAGAAACCAGCTGGGCATGGAGCTTGATCTGATTTGCTTGAGCCCCAATTGCAATAAAACCCTGCCTGGCAATCACCTAAAAGAATATGCAAAACACATGCAAACACGTAATCAAAGGGAATCATAATTATAATCAGTTTTACCATTATAACATGCATTTCTAAATGACTGCTGAAAGCAATCAACTGATTTCCCACTATTTTGTTGGCAACAAAGCATCAAGAATGCAATTACTCATTCTCATAATAGTCTACCAATACTGCAAATGCTCCTTCTTCTTAGTTTCATTCTTTTTCTTTTTCATTCAAATACTTATTTCAAGAAGTTGAGAAAGAGTAAGGGCTTTGAGCTCAAAATAAAGTCCAATCCCACATGATAAAATAGAAAAGCAACAGTGTATTCCATTAATGTGTTTAAAGGATGAAGTTGAACAGACAGCATGGTTTAGTTTATTTATCTCACTGTTGATTAATGGAAATTGTGCTGACAGAACCACTAAAGTAAATATTTCATTAGCTTTATTTATCTAAGGACTTCAGGTGTCTTTTATTCCAACTACCTGCTCTTAGCCCTTGTTGGCAGAAAATCCCAGGCGGACACAGAGATCCAGTGCTGTTGTCATTTGGATTTGGCACCTTTGCACCCATCAGACAAAGAAAACCAGCAGCGCACGATCCAGAGGGCTCAACCAAACCTTCAGACCCACAGAACTGACCCGCCGGACACATCAGGCACTGACCTGCAAACACAAAGATTGGCAGCTCTGACATCGGACCTAATAGCAAAACAAGCTTGCTGCCTCGCGTGATCAATCAGCAGGTATTTGAGATGCTTGTACACTCGTAAACGTGTCAAGAAAAAAAAAATATGTCACTGTGGGGGGTACTTTCATCAGATAGGTGTGTTTTTGTTGCAATAAAAAAAGTTTTAGCCATGCAAACACAGGATGTCACCCTGTTTTGCTTTTATTTAATAATTTTGGTCAAACATTTTTCATGACAAATATCTTTCTTACCTGTAGTGATGAGACCCTGGTTGGGGCTGAAAGTGCCTTTGGGGCATGGGATAGCCCGACTGTCTGGATTTCCCCTGGGACAGATGAACCCCGCTGGGCAGGGCAAAGGACTTGAGACACCAGCCAAAGTTCCCCTGGTGGGACTGGGACTCAGAGGCTGGCAGTGGAACCCAGGGGGACAGGGAATACATTCTCTTTGGCCAGGCAAATCCTGGAACCACCCTGAAAAATACATTAAAGCAGCGATAAATCACTGGGATTAATTAGCGCAAATAAAATCTTGTTTTGTAGACTTGCTTGCAGTTTACCAAGAGGACACGGTTTGCATTCGTCTTTGCTTTTTCTTCCAGTATCATTCAGATAAAAACCAAGTGGGCAGGGGAATGGTATGCTGGTGCCCTCTGGACAGTAGTGGCCTGCTGGACAGATACCCCCAGAAACACCAGATACTGGAGCAGCAGACTGAGAACCATCAAGACAGTAGAAACCTAGCAGCAGACACATTTTAATAAAACATTTTTTTTTATCAAACAAGATCCATAAAACAGAGCTATGTTTTAGATTATATTATTTTTGTACCTGGCAGACAGGGTCCAGAGACTGTAGAGAGACCAGATTCTGAGCAGTAAAATCCTGGACTGCAGCTTTGACACTGGGAACTGTCAACAAGCCCACCCTGCTCACTAAAATAACATGTTTCAACAAGAATGAATTACAGAAATAGACGTGATATTACATAAAAATAGATGGCTCATTTACAGATCAAAAAAGTAAGGAAAATAGTCATATGCAAAAACAATGTTTACTATTGTAATATTGCAAAATCTTTATGGTTACATGTCTGATTTTACTTTGCATGTGGAGTAGTATGCTATATAACCAATAAGACAAGATTATTTTGCCACAATTGCCTGGCAGATGACAAGAACTGGAGTTTTATCATAATTGTCTTGTGCAATGAGCTAGCAAATATCTGATTATAATATTTTACATAATATACATGGGATAAGTGTAGTTCCAAAGATTATAAAGTATAAAGCTGGATACACACCTGAATGTTCCTTTTGGGCACAGTTTTGGTACAGACGTTCCCACAGGGCAAAAAAACCCTGGAGGGCACCATGATCCTGTCAGAGTGTCTGATGGTGAATGTTCAAAGGCTCCTCCAACACAAAAAAAGCCCTCAGCACAAAGCCCACTGGGGAACGTCCTCCCTTGAAGCACATGTATTCGAGACTTTTATTATGGTGTCTAAAAAGCAGAATTGCAGACTTATCTTTGTGACTTGGCTTTTAATTTAAGCTCCAGCTGCCCTGCACATAACACTCAAATGCTATATGTCAGAGGAGCGGATCGAAAAATACCTGTTCCTTTACAGTACATGCCGGGGTCACACAACGTGCACTGCGATTTCTCAACTAGTCCTGACAGGTTTCCATAGGTTCCTGATGGACAGGGATGCGGATCTGCTGATCCAGAAGGGCAGTAAAAGCCTCTCTCACAGGAGCGAGGAAGCATCATTCCTGATGTGTAGATGCAGAATTAAATTATGCATGTTATTTACTGAAGAACTGAATAACTCGAGGCACATTATAGTAACGCTAGAAGCTAAAATGAACGAAACAATTTAGGCAGCAGACTGCTTTACCGAGATCTTGACAATAGAAGCCAGCAGGGCACGTTTCACAGCTCCCTCTGCCTTGTCTGGGCTGGTACCTGCCAGGAAGGCAGGGTGTCTGTCTGACACTGCCCTGAAATGACAATTAAGCTGATTTCATGAGGCTATATCTGGGGAGCAACACCTATCACAAGATATAACTATTATAACATAAATAGGGAAGACAGAGATAGCACGAGGTGACGACTGAGACGGCTTTTACTCGATCCAGAAGACAACATTAAGTGACCCCAGCATACAGTAATACACTTGTCAAAACTGAGTAAGAGCACTTCTGGGAGGACATCTCATACAATATTCAACAGTGATGAGTGACAATAGCTTGAGGACTAATCCTGTATGGCTGACCTTCTCACAATAGTGTCCCACTGAGCAGACATGTTGTTGTGGCCTCTCAGAGCTCTGTCCTTTAGGACAGTAGTAGCCTTCTGCACATTGGCCACTTGGCTCTACCATTCCTCTCTGTTGGCAGTATTGACCTGCAGGACACGGCTGACAAGTTTCAACCGTGGATCCGCCAGGGGAACCTGGTGAACAGACACAATGAATAAAAAATACATTTCGAGCATTGATTAAAAGAAATAATTGTGCAAGGTTTATCATGCCCCTGCATACATAATGCTCACTTGCTTTTGAAAACCCAAACCCCAGATCGCTTTGCAAGTTCAAATAATTAAAGCGTCAAAGTAGATAACAGTGTCATTTGAATGCAAACTACAAAGTACCTGCTCCCTCATCGGTTTCTAATTTGCAGGCATAAAAAAGGAGCTACTGCACATTTTAATGAGATTCTAGTTGTCCGCCGCGAGACAGAAATACAATTACACGATTAAACCGTTTTGTGACAACTATTCCGAAGTGCCCAAAGGGAGGAAAAAAAATGCTTCATAGGAAGTTTTCGCATTTTCCCACATCACTGAGCTGCAAAGAAATACACCAGTTTGCATGAGGACATTAAGGGGTAAAAGTGACAACGTGTGCAGAAAAAAAAAGATTGGCCTCGTTTAGTTCAGCTTTGTATTTTATCTGATTACTCTTTTTTTTCTTTTTGTTTTAGACTCAGAAAGAGCCAGGGATTATTCACTTGTCCTGAAATGGTTTCTACTAGCAGTTTTCTTTTGAGAACTATATTGTTCACAAAAACAATATAAATGCATTTTATGGCATTGCAACTACTTTACAAAAAAAAAAAAAGTATAAAAGCTCACGTTTTATGGTTCCAAGAGGGCAAGGCAAGGGAAGTGGAGTACCAACAGGACAGTAGTGTCCAATGGGACAGAGGTTGACATGAGGGTCCGTGGAGCCCCAAGGACAGTGATATCCAGCAGCACAAGGCCCTGCAGGGACATCTAGACCAGTCTGGTTACAATAAAAACCTGCCTCACAGGGATGAGGGTAAGCAGAGCCCAAAGGACAAAAGAAACCTGTGAAAAAGGTAGAAAAATAGTTCATGAATTTCTTCAAGTGCAGCCATTAACTAGGCCAGCAAAGATAAGTTTTCTCCTGAATGCACTCCCTCAGCAGTGACTGTTTACTCCAAAAAGTTGCTATAACATTTCAGAAGAGCTAATTATCATGCTGCGCGAGTTCAAATATGTTCTTTTATGCGCCAGTATCAGCAATTACTTTACACTGCTTTCATGCAAATCACTGCCCAACAATCTACAGCGCCTTTTCAAAAGGGAGACCGTGCTTCAGCATTCAGGCCTTTTGAGTATTCAAACAGGGGACTTCAAGAGTTAGGTGCATCTAGTGGAGAATGTTGATTTGCATAAAAATCAGTATCTTCTTCTGGCTTGACCGAGTTGCTGTTCAATGACTATAATTCTATCACGAAGTCTGTATGAAAGCAGCTTTGGCTTGAATTTACACTCACTGACAAAAAAAAAAAAAGCTGAGCACCCAGAATGAACGATCTGATTTAGATGTATAACCTGGTACACATGCAGACCAGCTTTTGGTATGTAAACAATTTGAACTGAAAAGTCTACAATTTGCACCAGAAGGCATGGGTGATTGCACCTTGAGAAAAAAGAGTGTTTTCAGGTAGTTAGATAGTGAAGGTCACTAGAAGCCTTGTAAACAGCATTACTAGCACTTCATGGAGGTCAACAGGGGTCACATAGAAGATTTGCCCAAGGCTGGATGGTCATATTATGCAATGATGTGTTGATGTTGAAACCAAAGTACATGTGAGAGCAGCTATATAGGTCATGAAGGTTCTAGGTGCTTAAGACAGATCCCAACAAGGAAGTGTATATCTGTGCCTACCATCAAGATACAGGTAGACACTCTATATCTGTGCCATCCTGCACCATGTCTTGACAAATGGCATTAACAAAACAACAAGTTCACTATCCCATGTAGACTACCATTAAAAACTGAGAGATGGCTGAGTTTTGTTGTGGCGCTGTAACCATGAAGCATCAACCGATAACAAGTGGTGTCTCAGGTTCAGCTTTGAGTCTTGATTCTTGCACCGATTGAGAGAACCAATCTGGTCAATTTCAAGGAGACACACAGTGTCTACTTCTGATACCATGATGGGGGAAGCCATAAAGCAGGACTTCAAGTCACCAGTGGAGGGTAATGGTTGATTGGATTTGTCAGTGACATCCTGTGTTTGCAAGGCTTACCCATTGTAAAGCTGCAGTAGGGCCACCAAGGATGGAGAATAAACAGCCTCTCTAGTCTTCCTGTAATGTTAGCTTGATTCTCCAGTGTTAGCACAGCTGCAGCACACAGTCTTGAGCTTAAACAGGGTTAGGCGCTGTGCGGGGTAAAGGTGTGAGAAGCGCGTTCACAAGCCTGATTGACACTGATTAGACAATCCTGGTTCTGATTGGCTGTTTCTGATCGGAAGCAGTGTATTTCTGCAAATGGCAGTAGGACCAATAGGAAGACCCATAGAAGCTTTCTTTATTTTATTTTATTTTTATATGTCTCATATTCTACTGTCAGGACATAGTGACAGTTTTGATATGTAAAAATAAAAATGAAAAAAGTTGCTGCAGCTTTAAGACAGCACTCTGGTAGAGTCCTTCAACAAGTCAAGAACATGTCTAAAGATCATGTTGAAGTTCTCAAGGGATTAGCCTAGTATTATTTTTTTCCAAGTCAAATAAGTATGAGATCAGCTCATACATCAACTCTGACCCAGTGCTGGTCTGCTGGGTTTTAAGAGACACTTATGATTTGACTCCCATGGCTAAGTGCCTCTGTTCTGCAATAAATCACTGCTTGTCTCTATGTCCAGAGTTGATATGAAACCAGTAGTGTTCCCGTCAAGTCTGTTACACTTCATTTTTCTTTTCACCATTTAATCTGGGTGCTTTTTTTGTCAGTAAGTGTATTTTTAAGATCATTAAAAAATGATTATTATTATAAAAATAAACAACGATATTATAAAAACTAAGTAGTCCTCATTTAAAGTACTTTGTCCTGATTTAAATTTATTTTTAAAAGTTTAAACAACATTGCCCAGAGTTTGCCAATCAGGAGAAATTAGTCATATGTTCACGCAATTTCATTACACATTTCACAAGTAAAGACGATAACATGTCTGCCTGAGGAGATCGAACAAAGTATTACATTACTGCACAAGTTCACTGTCAGGATTTACCCACCCTTAGGACATATATCTCCTCGGTAGGTGGAACATGCATAATGTGGACTCGTGAGACGATTTTCTGAGTGATTCACGTTGTGATGTGAATCCGCCTGTGGCACTGTGGCCATTTTGATCCAGCTAATGTTTCTTCCTGTGAGAGATGGTGGCAGACGAAGCACAGAAAGTTGCAAAGTTTGCTTATTTTGTTGACACTAACTCTAATAAACTAATTTCTAATTGCAACATTAATTTCTCAAGTAAACAACATATTTTATAAGGCAGTTTTCTGGCAAAAAAAAAAAAACAATCACAGAATAGTTAGTTTTATCATTAATTCATTCTTTGAATTCCAGAACTACCAGAATAACTGGAGCAGGACAGATTGTACATCCACAAGGCGACATCTGTCTTCATGGAAGAAAGTTCCAACATTTCTAGAAGACACCTGAGTGACGATGAATTGGCTCGAGGTGTAGGGCTATCAGCACCTCCAGGACAATAGAAACCTTTATGACACAAACCTATTGCAAGAAAAACAAAAAATGACAGCTGCATCAGACTTGTGAATAGACAAGTGCTTCTATTTTTTATGATCTATCTCTTTAACCACAATAGGCACTCTATTTGCAGTGAGCAGTATGTAAGTCAGGTAGCAGTCTCCCCACCTGAGGGCTGTGAGGCTCCAGGATTGACACAGTATTTCCCAGGGGGACAAGGGCGGCAGTGGAACGGAAAGAACGCCCCAGGCTCTGGAAGGAAACTACCAACAGGACAGGGTTTGGGTGTCCCACTACCCAGAGGACAGAAGTGTCCCATGGGACAAACATCACCGTAAGCCTGGGAGACAGGCGAAGGCTCAGTGGACCCCGAGGAACAAAAATGACCTGCAGGGGACAGCGTGTTTAGATTTCCCACCAAGATCATTGACATATGTGCAATTCATGATAAGCTATCAGTGTTATCCAGAGGAATTAATGTGAGCTCACGTTAGAGAGGTTAAGCTTTTAAATAAATAGATTTTAAATATTGTCCACAAATGATTCTATACATGCATGACTTTTCCATTACGACAGAAAACTGTGACTCTAGTAATTCATACTGATTGGACAAACAACCAATCAGTCAAACAAACTATTGTATAACCTTTAGCTCTTGTGCAAGAAGGGGTTATATTATGTGTTTCTCAGGCATATATTTAAATACTATACCATAACAAAGTATCTATGTCCCCTTTAGTT
>JAUBOC010000077.1:12336411-12356727 GCA_032275365.1 Anablepsoides cearensis
GAAAGAAAGAAAGAAAGAAAGAAAGAAAGAAAGAAAGAAAGAAAGAAAGAAAGAAAGAAAGAAAGAAAGAAAGGTAAAAAAAAAACAGAGAAATGTGAGAGAGATGAGACACTGAGGAGGAATAAAATGGTTTCACAAACCAGACAGGCATGCATCCAGTTTCAACCCCTGACTTCTGAACAATACATGACTTCCTTTTAGGACCAGGCTCTTTTGCAACTTTCAACATAAATAAATAATATATATACAGAGAATTATTTAAGAGCTGTTGTTGTTGCTGAACTGCTGCTGTTGTGGAGATGTGATGTTTCGTGCTTTGGTGCTTTGTTCTTCTCTTCAGAGCCTTGCAGACTGCTTTAGACCGGTTCGCCGGCTCCCTGAAGCCAAACGGGCTGGCACGGAGGACAAAGCCTTGACATTGTGAAGCCAGGCTGCGTGACTGTGACTGCGCGCTCGGAAGGAATGCACAAAGACGCCGTTACACACCGGCCTTGCATCTTCCCGACACGTTGGTCAGCCGCTCTTTCTCACAGTAGTGTCCTGGAGGACAAGGCAGGCAGCTGTCCAGACTCTGAGTCATGGGCTCTGGGTTGTAGTATCCTCGAGGACAAGGAAATTGGGTAGCGTGCTTGGTTCCTGTGCATGCATAAGACAATTATGTTTTAGGCGAGAGCCCACTGCTTTGTGGGGATTTGCAAAAACATTTCATGTATGTGTACACACTGAGGAAAGAAAGTCCCTGAAGTAGAAACTGTTTATCAAAGTAAAAACTATGACAATCTTCTTTGTTAGAGAATTTTAACTAGATTTAAATAAATTGGTCAATATTTTTAAAAGCGCAAGAAAAAAACAGATGGCTGGTTGTGTTTTGCATGATAATACCATCAGGACAGTAGAATCCAGGAGGGCAGGGGAACTTGGTAAAATTGCCAGTCTTTTCTGGACAATAATATCCTGCGGGGCAGCGGGAACACACTGGCTGACCCGTCAGGTTGCTGTAGGTTCCAGCAGGGCAGGGCTCTGGCCTGCCACTCGCCTCGGGGCAGTAATGACTCGGTGGGCAAAGCCCTCCTTCTGAGCCTGGAGAGAAAATTCAATTAAATGTGTTAGAACATTGAAATTAGCACTGCCTAGCTCCTAATGTGATGAATCTAGTTAGAAGTGCATGATTAATTCAGTAATCCTTCATTCAATCAAACACACTCCCACATTCAGGGTGTCCTGCATTCATAACCCTCTGATTCTCTTCTATACGGAGCTTATTCATGAGATTTAAATTCACACAGAAATTCTGATACCTTTTATTGCAAGAAATTCAATTAATGAACCAGTTGATAAAAATCTTGTTTATTTTTATTTGCAGAAATGATGAAGTGTATAAATGATCAACATTCTGATTATGTACCTGTGCTTGTTGTGTCTCCACCTGGACAATAGGATCCTGCCTGACACTGACCAGATGGAAGCGTGAGACCTCGCGTGGCACAAAACTGACCCGCCGGGCATGGAGTGCAGCCAGAGGCGTCCATCAGATACAAACTGCAGGCATAAAAAAAAGGTTGAGCACACGCATGGACAAACATCTGAGGCCACCCGGTTAAAATAATGTGTACAGTATGGGGCCACGCAACCTGTCCGAGTAAGTCCCAGGCGGACAGGGCAGAGGGAGTCCGGAGCCCTGAGGACAGTACCTCCCCTGTGGACACACTCCTCCTATCCCTGTGCTGAAGTTGCCGTCAGGATTCTCAAAGTTTACACCTTGAAACGTTGATAATTTCACTAAGGTTTAGACATCCTCCTTCATTTTGTGAGTAAAAAAAAAGGAAATACTTTTTAAAAGAAACACCATAGGCTCGTTTTATTTAGCGTACCTGCTATACAGTAGTAACCAGCCTGACAGGGTCCACTAGGTTCAAACAGACCCCAGTCCTCACAGTAGAAACCTGTAGAAATCAATAGGGTGGCTCTAGTGTTCATAACAAATGCTTACCACACCATAATAATGGTCCTCATTTACTTAATTAAATATGACTAAACCTTAAATTATTGCCTCGAATTTATATCAATTAGCTTCAAACCACGCAGCAAATAAATTACAGTTTAATAAGTGAAAACTCATTTTAGCTGCACATTTTAGCTTTTAGAGAGGCAGAGGAGAGACAAGTATGAAACAATGCTCTCACCTGCTGGACAAATGAGGCACTGCTCCACCTGACTGAGACCGAGCTGAGGGCTGTAGGTGCCAGGTGGGCACGGCAGAATGCCCTCGACCCCTCCGCCGAGACAGTAGTGGCCTGCTGGACAGGACTGGACACTTTCTCCTGACAGACAGTATGTGCCTGATGGACAGTCACTGCACATTCCTGCTCCTTTTGTTTATAAAGAAAATGAAAGCCATTTTTAAGCAAGACGTTCAGTTCACACCAAATGCTTCACCTAATACTTGATCTCATTTTATGTTTAGGTACCTGTTGAGTTTGAGTAAGTCCCATCAGGGCAAGGTATAGGAAAAGCTGAGCCTAAAGGACAATAGTATCCAACTGGACATATGTCTCCTGTCGACCCATCTGAGGGCTTTGAAAACTCTGCCCCTCCTAAACAGTAATAACCTATAAATTGGGAAAAATAAGACAAAAATAGCTAAATATAATTTCAGCTTATTAGCAAATCTACAGGTGAATAATGTGGCAAATGTATCTTCTTATAAAATACATATAGAAAGAGAAGGGACAAGCACAAAATGATGAAAGCTGTGTTAACATTAAATCTTTTGATACCAATAGTACATATTCCTGAAGGCTGGCTGAGTCCGGTGCTGTTGCAATAAAGTCCAGGGGGGCAGGGCCAACAGGACGACACATTCTGGGCTCCTATAAAGCTGCTCCAGGTTCCTACAGGACAGGGGTGCTGTTGCGAGTACTTGGTCCCTCGTGGACAGACGTAGCCAGCAGGACACACGTCACCAGAGGCTACAGCAACCTGCAGGAGTTCAGAGAATTATCCGATAATTATCTCCATCGTGACTAAAACTGAATATTTTCAGACTTTAGACTGCCCCCCCACCCCCCCACCCCCCAAACTTGAATAAATCATCTTTTTACTTCAAAATGCGATGAAGTTTGATCCATTTGGCTTTATTTTGATTGTTTTAGACATTTAAAACTTGAAGCTGTGGGCAGTTTGAGCTGTCATTCAAGTCCTACGCACCATCAAAAAAGAAGCTTACCAAAAGAAGAAAACGTCAATAATCTTTTTTAAACTAAAACAAACAGGAATGAAACATGGCTTTAAATTCATACTTATGTCAAATAACTGATGATGAATGGCAACGCACGGGCGAAAAAAGAAAAAAACAACAGCTGCCATCAAATCAACAACGTTCTGATTCAAAAACCAGGACATTTTTACCTCGTTAATTGCCCTGTTTCTCATTTTTTTATGCTCCCTCCCCCGCTCATCCAGCACCATGCTGACAAACTGCCTCACTTGAACAAAACTAAAATCTAGACATAAATTGCCAACAAGCACATAGCAAAGAAATGATCATACATTTCCCCTTCATTTAGAAAAAGGCCTAACTTAGCACATCAGAGGAATAAAGCCAGTAAAAAAAAATTTTCTTGATATGATTTAAAAACCTTAATCTAAAAGCCTTTTAAATTCAAGAGGCTGCAAAATAAGAAACAATGCTTATTATTTCATTATTCTTGTAATATCTCGTAAAATTTTGATTTCCTTTCCTAAAATAAGTGGCAGAAAAGACGTAAAAACTGTATCTCCCTACAATTCAGAGTTTAGCCTGCCATTTGTTAGAGAGATTTTCTAAGTTATTTTAGTGTGACTTACAGGAGAGCCAGTGGAAGCTCCAGAGGTGCAATAGTGCCCTGGGTCACAGAGACCTTCAGGTTTAGTGAGGCCGGCTCTGTTACAAAACCAACCTGCCTCACATGGTCGACAGTGCTGCACAGCCTCACCACTGGGTTGGTCAGAGTAAGAACCCTGAAAAATCAGACAATTTGAATTAGAAAAATGAAAAAAAAAACAGCACATGAGAGCACTATCAATTAATGTATTCTATTTAAAATATCAAATGTAAAACATTTTTGTACTTAAGTCTCGAGCATTTTGCTTGGAGACTGAAAATAATGACATCTGTTGCATTCAAAAGATGATCTGATGTGACAATATAGTGATGTATTCATAAAGATGCTTATTGAAGTACAGGGTTTATGTATATACGTAGATGAAACTATTTATTTATTTATCATTATTTAACCAGGCAAGTCTCATTGGGATCTCAGATCTCTTTTTCAATGGAGGCCTGGAGGCAACCAAATGTACATGTTTTTAGGGCTGGGGGAAACCCATGTAAGCACGAGGAGAACATGGAAACATCCCACAGAAAGACTTCAGGTCCAAACTTATTTATTGTTATTTATTGTAACTTATTTATTGCCATCAGTTTGAAGAGTAAGATTAATATTGATCACAATTATTATTATTATTATTATTATTATTATTATTATTATTATTATTATTATTATTATTATTATTATTACATTATCAATAGCTAATGGCTAAGAAAGGATATGATGACCTTGATCTAGGATTGATGTTGTATTAAAACAACCTCAAGTGTTAGAATTTAATAGTGGTTTTCATAGTTTTTAAACCTTTACATCTACATCACATTACATAAATTTGCTGCTGCCTATCTTGACCACACCCCTCGTATTAAAACTGTTTTTAATCACAGTTGGACGCCTGGCTTAAATAAAGGTTAAATAAAATTAAAAATATATTTATAAAAAAACAAACAATTTTATGGTTATTTACAAGCACAGGCCGGCAGTAGTAGCCAATTGTAGCTGTTAAGGTGCAGCATTTTGATGAATTTTATATATTTCTACATAATATTTCTGCAAAAAATGTCTACAGTGTAAAAGTTTGAATGAAACATTTATGATTAGAGTTGCTTTAGAATGGCAACAATTCAGATCGATCTTGGACCCATCTGGACTAGCCATTAGCTTCTCAATCTGGTCAAAAATAAACTCAAATTATATGAATTATTCCTTTACAAATTCTCATTTCCAGACATGCATATTACATAAACAATAAGAGAGCATATAAATAAACTCATGATGCTTAATAAAAATAAATAAAACAACAAACATGACACACAAGAAGAATTCAGTTTAGATTATTATAGACTGCCAGGAAAATAAACAGCTGCACATCAGAAATACTGACTGGAGGACAGGTATGAGGAGTAGAAGAGCCGCGAGGACAGTAATGTCCTTCGGGACACAGCGATGGTTGGGACAAACCCATCCGATTGCACAGTCTGCCTGCCTGACACTCCACGCACGACCCTGCGCCCCGACGCTGTAGAGGAATTTTGAAAGTAAGCACAGAGCTTTAATATTTTATCAACACACTTTCAGTTCAGAAGAAGTGATATTCTGTGTGGATTACTTCGCACCGGCTGAAACGTGCCAAGAGGACACGGCTCTGCCCTGGCTGCTCCCTGCAAAGAATAAAACCCTTCTTCTGCTTCATTCTGAACAGGTGAAGCTGAGCCTCCAGTGCAGTAGAAACCAGGAAAACAAGGTCCTGAAGGTGAGGTGTTGTTGGAACCTAAGCAATAAAAACTGATAAAGAAAGAGGAAGGCACGATGACTCACAGAGCGAAGGCGTTAACTTCAACATTGTCCAGTCGGATGATATCTGAGTAATCAAGCAGAGAGGAGTGAGATTACCCCGGTGGACAGCTAATACACTCATCCGGGACGGCGAGTCCAGAGCTGTTGCTGAAAGTGCCAGCGGGGCAGGGGAGGGGGGAGATCGACGCATCAGGACAGTAACTTCCAGGTGGGCACAAACCTCCAGTTGGTCCGTCAAGTGGAGTCTGAAAAAAATAAAAAGAAACAGATGTAAAGAGATACAAACTAAACCATTTAATACTTTGTTTTAGTTGGTGTCCTTTATTTAGAGTAAAAAATTGACAATGCTTGCTTGTGTGATGTGTGTGGTTTTGTGGCAAACATATTGGAAGAAACTTTTGGATATCTTACTGCTTATATTTATAGGACCTCAGTACTGAGATTTTAAAACCAAACAAAAAAAAAATTACACAATTTTACCATCTACAGATTTGTTTTGTTTTCTTTTACAGAAACAGTTTTGTCATACTGCAGACTTGGCTCCCATTCTACAGTAGAAACCCTTTTGGCAGCTTCCGGAAGGCTCTGCAAGTCCAAAGCCCGAGCAGTACTGGCCTCCGCCGCAGGGTGTGCACTCTGAGACGTCACTGAGAGCAGAGCGGGAGCTGTACATTCCCTCGGGACAAGGTTTGGGAATAGACGTGCCCTCTGGACAGAAAAAGCCCTGAATAGCACAACAGAATGTGACAATGGCTCAAATTCTATCGCTTGTGTGTTTATTGGGACAAGCACAAATGTTACAGGGTGTTATAATAAAAAAAAAGAAAGGTGTGTTTTATACCTGAGGGCAGAGTAATGGCATTTCAGTTCCAAGTTTGTTGCAGTAATGCCTGGATGGACATAAAATACACACTTCTCCACTGTGACCGAGTGTATTGTTCCTGTATCTACCAACCTGGCAGGGATTGGTGTAGGGGAAGCCAGTACCTGGGGGGCAAAAGTGTCCATCGGGACACTCCCCTGTCTAAAACATGAGAACAAACAAAATGATATATGCAACATTTTATTGGCACAAACAGTATTAAGATATAGTGTAAAAATGGCTATTCATTTTTATGTAAATAAGTGTATTTTTAATCAAATAATTTAAGATTGATGTGATTATTTTGCTGCTTTTTATTCTTACAGGTCTAGTAATTGGCTGCTCTTGAGGTTGCTGGGAAAAACAATATTTCCCCTCAGGACACCAGATACACTCTGATTCATCGCGCAGACCAGGAGATTTTCCGTATGTGCCATTGGGGCAAGGAACTGGGTTGGGATTCTTTAAAGGAAACAACATTTGCAGGTTAGGTTATGCTCATCCATCCATTTATTTATTACCTTTACCCGCTTTTTCCTTCCCAGGTTGCAGGGGAAGCTGGTACATATCTGTCAGCATGACGGCTCAGTGGTTTGCGCTGATGCCTCACAGCAAGAAGCTCCTGCATTTGATCCCCGGTTAAAACCCGGGGTCTTTCTGTGTGGAGTTTGCATTGCATGAGTTTCAACTGTTTCCCCAACAGCACAAAAACATGTAGAACAGGTTGCCTTCAGGCAGGCCTCCCTTGCATGAGATATTTGCGATCACAATGGGATTTGCCTGGTTAAAAAAAAGGTAATTAAATAAACATATCTCCAGCGGTCATTGTGCAAGAAGTGGGGTACACCCTGGACAGGTCACAAGTCCAACATAGGGATAGATATAAATTAGACAAATTAAAATTCACACAAATTAACCTAACATGCATAGGAAGAACATGCAAACTCCCCATAAAAAGACCTGGAAGGGAACCTGGTTCTTACTGTGAGACAACAGCAAATTACTGCAATGCCATGCCTCCCCCTTATGCACATTTATATGCATAGAAGAACCCGTCCTGAGTACTTACTTATTTTTCTTTTTGATTTTTTCTACCTGGATTATTGAGATATATCAGGACATTTTTATATGTAGACTTTTATAAGCTAATTTCATTCATGAGCATCGTCCCCTGACTCACAATGCCTCCTCCTGGGCAGTAGAAACCTCGGGGGCAGAGAGTGGCTGAGCGCTGGGGGTCTCTGGCCAAACCCTGGGAGCAGAGGAAACCAGGGGGGCACACCATGACACTTAACATGGCCTCCTCAGTGGTGGTCTCGTCACTGCAGTAATGGCCCTGCAGGCATGGAGAGCACTCCACAGAGCCTTCGTCCTACAGACAAGAGAATGTGAAGAAAGCTCTGCGGAGTTAAAGTTAAAGATATGAACTGGTACGGGGGAGGGATACAGCAAAGTACAAACTGACAAGTCAAGTAAAAAGAAACCCTGGAAAATGCTGGAACTCTTATATTGACTCAATCTGAGAAAATAGGAAAAAAAACAGATTATCTATGATAAAAAGGCACTGTGCTTTTTTCTCTTGCTGACATTTACAGACATACACTCCAGGTGAGTAATGTAAGACGACCACGTGTGGGCGGGAAATGTAATCTAAAAATAGGACAATCAGAATGGTTTATGGATAGATAAGAATACACCAGCATTTGGTTTCCACTGGTTCTGTCAGTCGGATTGTGTTTAATGGGGCCTTACAGAGTAGCTGCCAGCTCCACACACTCTGGGGTTGATAGTGGCTGAGTGGGGACAAAAATAGCCAGCAGGGCAAGGAGAGCAGTCCTCTGGCCTTTGCCCTCCTTTCAAGTGGTGAAATGTGGAGCTGGGAAAGATGAGATAAATAAGATTCACTAAATCATAACAGTTAATGCAAAATCTATTCAGAGCATCTTCGCCATTATTACCACGTCTTCTTAAACTCTGCTTACGGTGGGCAAGGCGAAGGTTTAGAGGTTCCCGGTTGACAGAATGAGCCTTCGGGACATATTAAGCAGTCCTCTTTGTGTCTGTTGCCCATTTGGATGCTGTAGGTGCCTGCAGGGCAGGGGAACTGGGTGCCATATGCAGTCCCTGTTGAGGCAACATTGATTTAGTTATATTCACATGGATGACTCATGGTTATAACTCAGGAGAAGACAAATCAATTTTATACAAAGAGGTGCGCTTAAAGAACTTCAGAACAGCTTAATACGAGCTGGGTGGACAAGCTGATGGCTAATTTGATTCCTGCACTTTTAAAACAGATTTAAAATGCTATTTTATAAACATTTACAGAACAATCACTTTTGCAACACCTGACAGAAATACACCAGACAGTTTACCTTCAGGACAGTAGTGTCCAGAGTTGCATCGGCCGGTTGGCGCTGCAGAGCCGGCCAAACAGTACCAGCCCCGCGGACACCGCTGACACTCTCGTTCAGCCTCCAGCCCACTTTGACTGCTCCACGTCCCCACGGGACACTTGTACTGGGTTGGAAACATGGTTCCAGGTGGACAGTAATGTCCAGCAAAGCAAGAAAGGGGAGGTCTTTGGATACCACCAGTTCCTGAATGATCAGAAATTGTGCCGTTACCATTATGGAATAATGTTTTTTGACGTAAAATGAAACAGGGATAGAGAAAACTGAACAGGTTGAAAAATATGACCCAAAGAGATCAATATAAACTGTTCTGCACTCCTAGAGACTCTACAACTAAATGCATGTAACGACTAAAGAAGTGGAGTTTCTTTGCTGTGTCCCCTTTAAAACAAGTTACCCATAACATTTTCAAACAAGCTGATCAATGTAGAGAAGTTTAGTAGAGACATTCACTGGTAATTTAATTTCTCTGTAATTATCATCTGTTAAGTAGAACGCATCCCTAAGGCTTAGAAAATCCCCCACATAGATCAATATGTTGCTTCAAACTCTTAAATACAAAATAAATTAGAGTAATACATCACTAAGCTCTGTAAAACATCAGGATATATTAAATTTTCTGAAATCCACATAATATATGACACATGAACAGATGTATAAAGTCTCACCTCTTAAACAGGCAAACCGTGCAGGACACTGCTGACACTGCGAGCGGTCAGTAAGGTTGGTGCGATTGCTAAGTGTCCCCGGTGGGCAGGCGTTGGCTGGTGCGTTGGGTTTTGAGGATCCAAGAGGACACACAAACCTGGGTGGATTCAAACAAATTGATCACACAGGTTTAGGCAAATAACAAATCAGCATTCAAAATGCTCGGATGATCTTCAATAACAAAATATAAAGGGCTGGATATTGAAGTGTGAAGACACATGCTGCAGAGATGAGATGGTTATTTACCCTTGCATGCAGTCCACATCAGGGGCTCTCAGACCAATCTGTGTGCAGGCCTTTCCTGCGTAGCACTCTCTGCAGTCAGCCAACTCATCCTGACCCTCCAGGGGGTTAAAAGAGCCAGGTGGACACGGCATCGGATCTCTCGTCCCCTCTGGACAGTAAAAACCAGCTGGGCATTTCAGACAATCCTTCACACCTGGAGAGAAAATTGACAGTGCTTTGAAAGAATACACTGCATTATTATTATTATTAATATTATTATTATTTGTTTTATCCAAATTCATCTTCAACAAATTTCTTCAAGATTTCTCTCATCCATCATTTTGCCTATATTAGACTCACTTCCGCAGCTCATATCGACTGACTCATTTTTTTTTTTTTTTACTTTTTCTCCCAATTGCTCTTCTGGGTATCCATCTGTTGAATTTTCTCACCTGTATGTTTTGCTAAATGAACTCTGGGTTTCATGTAACCGCTGACCTTTTGTTCTGATAGCATCGGATTAGTTTAAATGAACTTTGGCAAAAGCATAAGACGCTGAAATGAAAATGTAATTGCAATAATTTGCATGAATAGTTTTGAGCATCTGACTTTATGGAAACTGTAACTGTAAATATACATAGGACCATATCGTAGATCTTCAAGAAAAAAGAAGAGATGTTGTTTAAACTATGAATAAAAACAGAATGCAATGATTGGATGATGTTCTACCTTTTTCAGAACCGTGGTTGCAGTTTATTATTGTATTAACAGAAGTGGAGCATGCAAACTTACTTATAGCTCCTTGATGAGGGGTAAAGGTGCCTGGAGGACATGTCACTTCCTCCAAGGTTCCAGCAGGACAAAAACTTCCTCGAGCACAAGGGAGACCAGGACCTGACGTGCCTGATTTAAACAACACAGAGAAAAGCATAGGTTTGGAAACACTGATTCATCAAAAATATACTCAGATTTTGTGCTGGAGAAAAATAAATAAATAAAATGTCTTATCACAACCTATCATTTTTCCCCATTCATTGATATAGTTACTTTTGAGGACACATGTATCTGTGTTTCAGCTTTTGTTGCTCTCGTGAAGTGAGTGTGCAAACGCAAAGACTCACCTGCAGGACAGAAGCGTCCCTCTCTGCATCTCTTACAGGCTGCCCTACTTGTCTGACCCAGTTGTTCCCCCGCTGTGCCAGCAGGACAAGGTGACCCGTGAGGAGTGGTGGTGCCCTCCTCACAGTAATAGCCCTGTGGGCACATGAACTGGGAGGTGGGTCTCTGAGAGCTGCCTTCCAGACAGTAGAACCCTTGAGAAAAAAAAAATTATGGATCAGACAAGGATTTAGTAAAAGACAACTTGTGTGCTTAAAAACACTTGAAGTTAGGAGTTTGTAGACAGCTGTTACCTGCGGGACAAATTGTGCAGTCTTTCAGTCTCTGCAGGCCTTCTTTAGCACCGTAAGTCCCCGCAGGACAAGGTAAAGCAACACCTCCCACACAATAATGACCTGAGATGATAACAAACAAGTCCGAACACTTGTTTAGTTTCCTTCAAGAAATAAAAAAAAGCAACATGAATCTTGTAATGAACTCAAACCTTTTGGGCAGATAACACAAGCTGAGTCTTCATTCATATGCTTGTACGTTCCTGCTCGACATGTCGTGGGCTGACCTAACCTTGGGCTCCAGCGCAGGGCCGCAGCTGCCCCACACAGCGAGGACGTGTCGTTGCAGTTACGGCAGGAGGTCTGTCCAGGTGTGGAGGATGAACCGGGAGGACAGGGCAGCGGCTGAGACGTCCCCTTATCTGGACAGTAGCTTCCTGTAGCAGGGGGAAGAAACAGCTTTTGAAGATTGTGGAACAGTTCTGTGTGGCATTTACCAGATCTCACACATTGCAGAGGTCATTTCTGTTAGCTGCAATACCTGCTGGGCACTCCAGGCACTGAACAGTACAAGCGGTGGAATAAAAACCTGGGGGGCAGTCATTACACTCAGTGTGATCTGCATAGGGCTCCTTTCCAGGTCCACACTATAGATGTATATTGATAAAACAGCTGGAGTAAAAGTGGCTCAAATTTAGTCATGGTAAACTGTAAAAGCCTTTTCTAGTGATTAACCAGTTTTTATTCCCTTGTATTATTAATCCTGACCTTATAAGGGAATCCATATATGCAAACAGAGTCAAAAGGACAGGTCAGACACTGTAGAACCCCTTCTGGAGAATGCTGTCCTGCAGGGCATAAATAAATTGTCTCGTTGGTCGGATCACATGAAAAGCCAGCAGGACACAGCCTACAGTCCACTCTGTCCTCTGCACTGATCAGACCTGGAAAACAAGGCTGAAACACAGAACAGTGGCTAATGAGTGAATGCAATCCCAATAAAATCAAGTACTGTGCAAAGTCATCACGATTTGTTGCATTGTTCTGCAACGAATCCTGGAAAAGTCTTCCTTGTGATTTTAGTAGATTTTTGTGTGCATTTCATACAATGAAACACAAAAAAGGTTGTGAAAATTAATCTATAGAAATTATTATTTTTAGTCTAAAGTGCAAATTGTTTCTATTTTTAGACATTAAAATGTTTGACTGAATGTTTTTTTTTTTTTTTAATCCACAGGTGTGTTTTACCTTACAGTCAGTGATGCTGCTTTTCGCTGTGTAAAGGTTGAATGTTCCTGCGGGACACCTTGTAGGTGCAGATACATTGCCAGGGCAACTATATAAAGGAAACATGTTTAACGCGACTCTGATATGATATATATTCTTTCACTAACAGTAAAAAAATAAAAAATAAAATACTTGCGATGACCTACAAATGACCAGAGGGGCAGTCCAAACAAAGCTTCTGGTTGAAGTATTTTCCTTTTGGACACTGATCAAAGTCTGATTCTTCATTGAGAAAAAGGTCTGCGCTCCCCTCCGAGGAGTCTTACAAGTTTAGAGAATATAGAAGTGTATCATTATAAAGATAATTACACTTAAAAAAAAAGAATAAGAACTGGGAAATGTACTAAATTTGTACTTACCTGAAGAAACTCCAGATTGTGTCAGCAGCAGAAACATCCATGAAGCTGAAAAGCTGAGCATTTCTCTCCAAAAATACATCAGCAGTGAAATTCTAATCAACATGAGTGAGTTGCAGTTTTTTTTTTTTTTTTTGCTTTTTTTTTTCAAACCAGGCTGCTTGTTGTAAAATCTACATGGAGAACTGTTTCAAGCCAAGAAAGTGAGAGGTCCTTTGCCTGAAAGTGAAACAAGCATGAAATGTGAATCCCTGGTGGTAACTTAAGCTGACAGCGATGTGCAATTAGGTTCTGTAACCATATCTGTGACTTTCATAATGCATGAGCAAGTGCTAAAGTTTGCATGTTGTTTCTTTTAGTAGATTGCTGCAATTATTTATATTGCCCAAATATGGTCATTTACTCTAAGCTGGTGATACAAGTTTGAAATTTGATATTTTTCTGAAATAAAAAGCATGACTTTCCTTGATGAAATACATCTGCTGTCTTCTATATCAGCATTTTAAACTATTATCTTATGATGACAAAGAGCAACATTATAGTTTTTTTTTATCAAACTTTGCAAATGCTGTCATGCTTGAGCTTGTGCTATATTGCAAAATCATGGACAATACATTAGTGCTGTTGAGTATGACTCTCAGCTACACACTATACATTTTCTTTGGTGGAACAGAGAGCAAATTGCAGAGCTGAATTTGCAAACCTGCTCTAGCATCTAATGTTGACAGGTGTTGAAATGTATGCATATGCTCAGTAACAATAGATAAATAAAATTCTGCTAAACTAAATCAGTTAGTATCACATCCTCATGTGCCGGTATGTATTTGGCCCTGTGCAACAGAAATGTTCCTCTGCAGGAAGTCAGTTACTATATGGAAAGTTGTAATTTTTTTGTGTGTTTTTTTTAGCACCGCTCTGAATCCTTTCGAAAACCACTTCCTGTACCCAACCCCAAGTGGAGGAACATTTATGTGGGTATGTTTCTGCAGGTGCAAACTACATCAAACTGCAAGAGTACAAGACGGTTCATTGTATGCTTTCAAAGAGCAAGAAAACCAGACAACCAGGGACCAACGATGAGGATCTCCATCTATTTCACCACATTCTTCTTTTGGGCGACACAAGGTCAAACAGGAACCTGTATAGAATATGTGATCATGATTATTTTCTTTTGAAAGTTAAATATCTTGTTCTCTCTTTGCAGATTTTGTGAGTTCCACTAAGGAAAACACACACGTCGATCACTTGCACGTAAAATTAGGCGGCGGTCTCAAACTGACCTGCACCTACAACTGCTCATCTGGATTTATTCGTGGATGTTGGAGCAAAACGTTGGACAGTCCGGGTTGCCACGGAACAATTAGCAATGGCAGTGTTTGCACTGTGACACTCAGTCTATTAAATGTGTCTTCTGATGATGTAAAGAAGAATTACACCTGCTACACTGAAGACACAGACGACCCTAATCTGCCAAAAAACACAGTGAAGATTGTTTTCCTTCAGGTTCAAGGTAATAAATCTTAGGAGAAAAAAATGTGATATTCAGATGTCGTCCCAAGGAGTTTGTTCTGGAAGTAAAATTTTGTTTTGTTTTACAGCTCAAAAAAATACTCCGAGCTGGACAGTAACCCAAAAAGTTGCACAAAAAAATGGTAAGGAATTCATTAATTCAACTTTTTTGTGTTTTTGATTCAGCAGCCAATCCAGTGGATTATTAAAAGTGATAATTTCCCTTTTAATTTATTGTTGTATCTTTGGTCATTAAAAATCTTAATTTTATTAATAATTATTTTTTTATCTCCTCTCCATTTTCTTAGCATCTCTTTCTGTTGAACCAGAGAATTCAAGTGGAGGTGAGATTATTTACAGAACCCAAAACATATTATAAAATATTCCCTTCCTATCTGCTTCAGTCTATCCTAATGCAACATTTTCTGGGTTGACAGAAGAATATACTGGGATCAAGGTTTTGGCCGCAGTTACTGTTACGGTGGCCGTGGTTCTTGCAGCTTTGGCTGTATTCTTGTGTGTGAACAGAAACAGGCAGAACTGGAATGGTAAAGGTGATTAAAATATATCCTTAAACCATTTTTGGGGTTTCACATAAATAATGAAAAATAGGTACAAGTGTATTTATGTAATGTGGTTTTAAAAATTGAATCTATTCCAGGTGATCCAATTGTGTCCAGATCATCGTGAGTATAATTAAAACTCATTTCTATTTAGTGAAATTTAATTTAATTTAACGTTAACGCCTTGCAAACTTTTTTGTTGACAATTTCTTGTGTTTTCAATCATTTTAGCTCTCCACAACCAAATAACTTTGCCCTTCTACCAGTAAAAGGTAAATGATTTGAAACATAATATTTAAAAGAAGAAAAAAAAGCTTATCTTCCAAATACAACCCTCCCATTTTCACTTGTCATTTTTATCAGAAACATTGTCAACACAAAGTGAAAAAGTGACTTTGCGGCTTCCTCAACCTGGTAAGATGTGTTCTCTAATTTGTGAGTAGCTAAGAATTAAAGTTATCAACGAAATGGCTGACAATTACTCACAACTTGTGCTGCAATTTGGTTCCAGATAATGAGAGCGACACTGAAGTCCCTTATGCTGACATTATGATCACCGTCCGAGGGGTCAGTACACCTGAGCTCACTCAGGTTGGCTACTTAGGAACTGGAGAGGTAAGAAAGGGACAAGAGAAAGTCAACTTCAAAAACTAAAAATGTAAAATCTTCCACAAGAATAGATTTATGCTCTTAAAAAACAAAAAAAGCTGGAACAAAAAAATATGCATGTCTAATCTGTTTGTGCACACTGGTTTTAACAAAAGCAACTGTTTCTATTGATGGGAGACTGAGAGAAAGTGATTCAACACAATCTGCTGGTTTCTTTAGATTGATTGTTCTTTGTACAGTGCCCTGAGACAACGTCTGTTGTGACTTGGCACCATATAAACTGATTTTAATTGATTTAGTGCCTGTATAAAAAATAAAGTAAGTATTCCCTGTAGTGTTTAAACCATAGAATTAAATACCACTGTAACATATTGCTGTTATATATCCCTCCATGGTTTTTAAACACACATTTAGTAACAGAAGCTTGCTATTTATAGTCATTAGGATTAAGTCTGCTCTTTTTCTCGATCCTGAACTGCCTTTTTCTCTGAGCATATGACATTAGTTTTTTTCTCTCTTTCATGCCCAGTGGCGAGGAGATGAATTTAGATCTCACCTTCAGGCCTCACGTTCAGCTGACAGATTGCATGTCCCTCAGCCCAGAGAGGTCAGCCGCAAGATGAGCACCAACTCTGAGTATGCAGTCATCACATATGCCTGACTCCAACTTTATGAGGACAAGAAGGAAGAAAACTTCCTGCTGTACAATCTAAAAAAATAAAAATTCCTAAATGTAAATGTTTATATTATTCTCATTTTCTTCTGTACCTACTGTACATAATAAACATTTTCATTTATTCAAGTTTCCTTGTGACTTAATGACGTTTGACCCTCCGTAGTATCCGTAGTAAAAACCGTTGCTTAGAAACAAGCATCAACAAAGCAGAGCGCACTGCGGCTAGCTGTTTGTAAACATTAAAAAGTGGCTTGAAGTCGACTGGAAAAACTTTCAGGCAAGAAGCTTTGCTAATAACTTTCGCTTTGCTTCCTCTGTGTCTCACAAAATAAGCATTTAAGTAGTTTGAGAGGTGTGAGAGACAGATATATACGGTATTATTTAGCTTGCATAATTTCGTTCTGAAACACGGATTATATTTATTGTGGAAAAACGTAGACTTTCCCCCCCCCTCAAGATACGCGTTGGAGATGGAGATACGCTCCCAGAAAATGTCCTTTTCAAACACTCACATTCGGGTCCCTCGAGGATTCGGTTCCGTCTTAGAGGATCTGGCCCGAGAGGTCCTACGAGACCAGCCTGAGGACATCCCTGCGTATGCTGCGCGATATTTCGACGCTCTTTTAAAACAAAGAGACGGTAACTAACTTTAGAGTCAACAAAATAAAACAAATAGTGTTTGCTGGAGTGTCACCTTTGTTTCCTTGCAGAAAGTGGTCTGGACCCTGCTGAGTGGGCTGCCAAGCTGGAAGATAGATACAACTATGCCTTTCAGCATAAAACGGGGGTACTTATATGACCTATTGCTTGTATTATATTTAATTTTCTGATCTAATTTAATCGTTCATTCTACACATTCACAGATTAGTCCTGCTAAGGAAACAGCTTCAGAGGTGACCATTTCCAAGTGAGTCCCATTTTATTATGCAGCCAAAATCATCAACCGAAGAGGGAGAGGAAGAACATGAGGGAAAGAACAGGAAACCCAGATTAAATAAAATTATATTGTTCGCATGTTTATTGTTAAAAATAAGCCAGGGCTCATTTGACGTATATTACCTTGTTTATTTATGTATTTATTTAATGTGTGATGTTACTGAGTTTATTTTATTCGTGGTTCTATTGTTTGTTTTAATCGACTAAAGAAATTTGGTCAGCCTTGCTGCTTTTCAGTGTGGAATTAATGACAATGACACTGACCAAGTGGGTCCTTGGATAATTTCTAAAAATTAAATTATATTTAAAACTGATGGATTATGACCTATTTTGATCACACGTTTTACAAAAAGTTAAACATTTAAAATCGTGCTCAATCTGTTATTTAGTATTCGAAGGTGACTCTCAGCTACCAACTGACCATATTTTAGCACAAAAATTTTATTAATACATTTTTTTTTTGTCTTTGTTAATTAGTTCTAGTGGCCATCATGAATCATACTCCAAAAGAAATCAGCTGTAGATGTATATCCACTGATTACTTGATGAGGGTTTCATTTACATCAATTCTGTGGTTCACAAGATATTTTGCTAATAGACAAGCAAAAATCAGACACAGGCAGTTACATAATTATTTTTAACCTTTTAATAGCAGATGGTGATTAAAAAGTAGTTAAGATGGTGTTGCTATTTTTTCTTAAAGTTATTAGCTATATTTCTATCGAAATCATCAAGGGTTGGTGTCGTATGCCTCTAACCTTTTTTTTTTTTTTTGGGGGGGGGGGGTTAAAATATAAAAATTTGGAACCACTGGTATTAATCTCTTATACAATGTAGTTTCTGTCTGCTAAAATATTAACATTAACCAAATATATAATACACAACATTTTTATTATTATTTTTATTGCATTTTTTTTAAAGAAAATTAAGTGTATTTTAAACTATGATTATGTACTTTAATTTAGTGTCATGCTTTAAACAGTAAGAAAGTTTCTTGTACAATAAGAAATATAGATATAGATATTGTGATAAGGAGACCTAGATGCGGCACGAAATATCAGCTCAGTTTTGTCAGATTTGCAGAAGTTGAGGGTGAAAAGAAAAAGACAGAACTAATCTTCGTGACATCTCCATCTGCAGAGGAAAGTCAGGTTCCAGCTGAGGTTTATTGAAGCTTAATAATTCTCAGATTTATTTAAAAAATAACTTTATTCTCCTCATTCTATTGAACATCACTTGTGGTAATTTTGTTGTGCTGTTTTGTACATTTTAGAGCAAAGCTATATGAGTCCCAAACTGAAGATGAATCAAGTCCCTCAGAAGAAGCCTCCTCTCTTTCAATTACACAACCTTGTGTCTCTGAAAAACCTGATTCACCTGAAGGCATGGATGAAGAAGAAATAAATATGGCAGAGAAACTCTCCATTTCAGGTCAAAAAGAACTCTCAGAAAATACATTTGTTGCAGATATTCAGTCAGATGAAGAAAACACTGCAGACATGGAAAACGATACAACAAAAAATAAACCTGATGAAGTTGACAGGGCAGATACTGAAATTGATGACAACCAAAATATACCTCAATTTGACTCAGATCCCAAAATTTTATTGTCACTGAGAGAAATGTCAAATGTAGATGTGACCCCTCATGAGTTAGACCTGCCTAGTGACGAAGGAGGTGATCAAGAAAGTGAAACTGTAGATAAGGAGATTGTAGATTCAAATAAAGAAGAAATCATGGGAACTGATAAACAGTTTGAGTTCCTTCCATTATCTGGACTAGCTGATGTGAACATCTGTGCAACAGATCTCGAAGAAACACAGAAAACAACCGAGGGAGGCACTGTTCAAGAAAGTACTGGTGTTGTTGAAGGTGACAAAAGTATAACCCCCCAGCTAGAAGAAAATGTTGAATTATCACAGTCAGAATTGGAATTTACTCAAAGCAGCCAACAAGAGGAAAAGGATCAGGCACAGAAAAACCCAGAGGAGGAAAAAACAGAGGCTTCTTATGAGAAACCCAATGAAGGATTGTCACTTTCTGAGGATGATTTTGATGACAGTGTTCTACCAAAAAATTCATTGGTTGAGATTAGCTTTGAAGATGTTCCAGAAGCTCAGAGCATTGATGAAGCTGAGGAGGAAAAACCTCTGGAAGATGCTACGGTGGAGATCTTACAGAATAACAAATTAGAAACACAACAAAAAGAAGAGTCCACGGAGCTCACTGCAAGTTTGGCAGATCTAAATTTATCTGATTCAGAAGATGAGCTTAAATTTGAAACAGCAAAAGACCAAAAAGAGGGCAATACAGACGAGCAGGAAATCCCTGCAGCTTGTCCTACAATGAAAGAAAAGGTGGATGCAAATGCCTCAAATCTAAAGGATAGTGATGATGATGATGATGATGATGATGAAATGGGTGTTCAAGGAATCAGCTCATCAGATCAGCCCACCACAGAGGCAGAAGGTGAAATTCAAGGTCATGAAACAGATCATGAAGACGCTGAGGAAATATTTGAGAGGCTATCGTCCCAAAATCAAGATCCTAAAAAACGGCAACCATCGAAAGACCCTGATTTTGAACAAGATGAGATGACAGACACAAGTGGTGAAGATGAAGAGGAGGGTTACGCAGACATGGGCGATCATGAAAACATTGATGGCAGCAAGGAAGAAAATTCATCACATGCAACCAAGTCCAATACATCAAGAGAGGCAGAGGCAGAAACCTTTGACCAAAGTTTACCTCTGGAAAACAAGCAAAGCCCCAGAACTGCTGGGAAATCACAACCAGAGGATATTTCAGAAGAAACACAGATTGCATCAAAGGAAGAAGAGGAATATATGAGGGAAATGACAGATTCTGACGTACAACGAAAGAGCAAAGAAATGGAGAAAGAGGAGAACGTCATCCTTGTTCATAGTTCAGACTGGACAGCTGCTGACTTTGAAGAGGAAGACAGCCCAGATGAGTCTGAAGACAACCCTACTGCATCTGATAACAAGGTTGACAAGGTAATTTGGAATGCTCTTTTCAACACATACAGGTGCTGGTCATAAAATTAGAATATCATGAAAAAGTAGATTTATTTCAGTAATTCCATTTAAAAAG
>JAUBOC010000077.1:12360277-12379632 GCA_032275365.1 Anablepsoides cearensis
TAATCTTACACATTCTAAAAACAAGATTAATATTCTGACACAATCAGTTCTTGTTTAGTAAATCAGTCTCAAAACAAAATCAAATAGATTTTTTGTCTGGATATAAGGTTTTAAAACTTGGTTAGAAAGACAGTTTTTGCAGTGTAATGATGCTGTGTTAACTCAGCAGGCACAACTTACTTGCTGTTAAAAATAAATTGAGGAAATCGCTACGCATATACAGTTAACTTTACAAAAATATGGTCTCGCAATCTGTTAACGATGAAATACTCCCACTGGTGTTTCAAAAAGGGAAACATCGCGTTCACAAAATCTGCTTCTCCCGCTGTGATCGACTACTACTCAGTCGTTCTCCTTTGAACAGGAGGAGTGCAGCCGGCCCCAGGAGGAGGAGGACATCATGGACATCCCACTGGATGACCCCGAGGCTAACAGGGCCGCTGCCAAGATCCAGGCGGGCTTCCGTGGCCACATGACCCGTAAGAAGATGAAGCCAGAGGACAAAACTGAAGGGGAGGAGGTGAGCAGCACTGGGGATGTGCTCAACAGCAGCCAGGGGGTCTCAGGTCAGTGTTGTAGAGCCAAGGGGTAAGAATAAAGTCCCATTATACTGCTAAAATGGGCATTACGGTTAGTGATTGTACATAGGGTAAGTAAGAGTCCCAACATAAGCCTTATTATACTAAGTGTCTTAAGGTAAGTAAGTTACTGATCTTAAAGTGTCTAAAAAGTAATGTAGTCAAAGCCCTGTGGTTAGGTGGTCAAATCCTTTCAGGAGATGCAGTCTTAGCTTTGAGACAAACGTGAGCATAATGCAGAAACACAAACTGATTTATCGCTGTACACAATTAAGAAAACAATCCCCTTTAAATCCATAAATAATTCAGTACATCTCTTAAAGCTCCTCATGGCTTCACCCAAGTGTGATTAATGCAAGACAAGACTGAGTGACTCATTTAATTACCCCATGGGGTCTTCAGCAACAGATGATTGAATCAGTAATTCAGTCGTTTTTTTGTTTTTTGTTTTCTGCTGAAGGGCTTGGATGAATCCACTTTTAGATGTGCTGTTAAACTAAGAGAAACAAAAATGTTTGAGTTCCATTTACTTGGAAAATGTCAAGTTACATTACTGCTGCTGAAGCTCGTTTATTTTATGCATGACTTTAGATGCAAAGCAATTTAGATCACTCTTGAAATTGTACAAACTAAACTTTCTGCATGTATGAAATAAGCTTTAGAAAACCCCACTTTGATGGGGAAAGAAGTATTTTTTTTATATGCAAATGCTCTAAGTAAGTACATTTTTTTAATTAGTGCCACTAAGTAGTTCTTACCCCGTAAGACCACTTTTTTTGTGGGAAGGATGTGCTTACCACATTTTCCCTAACCTAGTTTCCACCTGCCTCATATCTTTAGGTAGAAGCTGTATTTATAGCTCCAGGTGTGTTAGATAACTTATGTCTAAAAGGGCCGAGCATAATTAATGGAGCTGTCTGAATAGAGCCGAGCATCTCCAGCTCCTCCCACTGGGGGAGACCCCCTTTTTCGCAAGATAAAGGGTGTTTCTGTTCATTGGTCAAATTAGCCATGAAGTTAACGCTCAGTACTTTAAAACCAAGTTCAGTCTAATTGCATTCCCAGAGTATTATTCTTAATAGAGTGTGCAGAAAGGTGTTTTTATCTAAATAATCCTTGAACAGCGGCTCAGTGTGCAGTTTTCCTAGGTCAGTCATAAAGTTTGCCTTTTTGTGTAAGATCCTTTACCCTTGACCACATGAATGAATGCAGAAACTGTTCCTGCCAGGTTCTTCATTTGTTAACTTTGCCTCGCCTGTGTCTTTTTTTAGAGACAGGAAGATCGAGGGCAGTAGAGAGAGACGACACATCTGTGCCGGAACAGTGACGCCCCTGTCCTGACCTGGATGGAAAGAAGGAGAAGGTGGAGGAGGAGGAGGAGGAAGAGAAGGAGAGTTAAGGTAGTGGGAGAAGTTTGGCTTTAAGCTGGTTGA
This sequence comes from Anablepsoides cearensis, assembly GCA_032275365.1. Classification (NCBI taxonomy): domain Eukaryota; kingdom Metazoa; phylum Chordata; class Actinopteri; order Cyprinodontiformes; family Rivulidae; genus Anablepsoides; species Anablepsoides cearensis. The sequence goes on from JAUBOC010000077.1 coordinate 12,362,289, forward strand.
GCTGGCTATCGGGCACACCTTTTTAATCCCACACGCCCCACACCCTAACCTGAAGTCATTTTCTTTTTTCTTTTTTTTTTTTACACAAGTTAGCTGTAGAAAATGAACAGTTTTGAGGGTGTGTTATGTGAATTTTGTGAACTTTAACACTCCCTCTCTGCTTCTTCAGCAGCCTCATCAGTGCGGATGTCTTTGACCCAGAATTTGCAACTCGCTGCATGTACTTGTGAAACTTCTGGTACTGTGCTAGTTTTTAGACGATGATCTGTGAATGTGAAAATGAATGTCCTCTAAATGCTAAACAGGGCTTCTTTTGAATGGATCAGCGCATTTACTCTGTGTGCACACCTTGTTATGCATCACTTTGATCAATTAGTCAATTAGTGCTTTATGTTTGTTCTTTGATGTGCTTGTATCTTGACAACTATTTGACTTGCCTATAAAAACAATTAAAACGTACAAATCACCAAAAGAGAAGTAGCTACGTATGTTCTGTTTGTTTATACCTATCTCTCTGATCGCACAAGTCTTTTCACAACTCCAAGCATTTTCTATAAAATCTGATCTTCCAGAACATTGAGCATGCAGTATTCACATTTAATCAGATGCATTTTGGTACAGCTTTATGACATTATTAGTTCAGTATGCTTTGTTTTGTTTGTATTTGGTGGGTTTTACCTGTATGTGAAAACAGCTGTAAGAGTTTCCAGAGCCTTTGTGCTTTAAAAGTAACTGGATAGTACCTGAACTTTGGTGTAGAGTCACTAATAAATCCACTCTAAACATAAAGTGAAATGTCTGTTTTAAACTTAATTCCAGACTGTGTTTGGTTCAAGCACATATCACCTTTATCTTTGCACTTGGGGGAAATAAAAAAAAAAGTGGATATTGTTTTTGCACAATGATACAGAACTTAAAGCAGCACACGTTGGCCTTTGAAACAAAAGCAGAGCTTTAAATTGAAGAAAACATGTTTTGTTAAATATGAAACGATGTTCGGCCTCCCCTGTGGCTCTCTTACACAAGACATCTCATGAATTACCCATAACAAAAATGTGTATTTAGCTTTTTCTGTTTCTGTAGCTGCACAAGACAAAGGTATTTTGTTTCGTACTAAGAAACGTTTATTAGACACCAGATTTGGAATAATAATATTAAACAAAACAAATAAAACTACATCACTAAATGGGTTATCCACAAAGTGTTATATATACTTTTCCGGTACTTTATAACGCAAAACAAGCTGTTTAAATCACAAAAGTGCACCTTAATGTCTCCTCATCTGTCGAGGCTGTCTTGCTGGCTTCACGAGAAGCAGGATGGAGCATCTTCAGTCTCCCAGCGCACCCACTCAGCCCACCCACACACATCTGAGCCACACAGCACAAGCTCAGGCTGCACATGCATTCTCACACAGGAAAAACACAACCCATACTTTAGCAGGCAGATCGCACTCAAGTCACTCATTCCTGCTGTCACACACAAACACACACACACACACTGACGGGCTGTGTCATCGGCTGTAAAGACAGGACAACCAGCATCTCCTTAGAAGTGGTTTTGCCTTGGCAGGGTGCAAACCGCTTCCTCCTCAGGCTGACATCCCTCCCTTTCTCCTCCTCCTCCTCCTCAATCTCATAAACATCCTCTATGGGTTTTTATTTGGACCTGTTTTGTTCTCCTACTCAGTCCCAGAGGAGCCGCGGCCACGTTCTGCTGTCTCTTCAATGACTGTGGGTGAACAATCAATATTATGCACACCTCCAAACATAGCACAACACCCACTTTGTGCTGTAGATTGAATTCTGACAGCGAAGGAAAATACATATTAGAGGGGGAAAAAATGCCCAGAAAAATCGGATCAGTCAGGATATTATTGAACCTGCATGTGAAAACCTCCTTCCAAAAGCTCACGGTTGCCTCGAACATCTTAAGTTCTGCACCGTCCCTTTGCAGAGTGGGACTATTTTAAGAGTGCATCATAAGAACGACCTGCTTGGTTGCTTTGTTCTAATTCTTAGACAGCTTGTCAGTGAGGAAAAGATCTCCAGTCTCCTGGGAGATAATTAGAGATGAATAACGGCAGGACAAACAGCAGGGGGCGCAGTTATCTTTTTATATTTATCCCAGCGGTTCTGCCGCTGTCATTGCCATCTTAGGAGGACCTTTTTTTATTGCAAATAGGTCTCACAGCTGAGAGAGAAAGATTTAAAGATTTGCAGTGATATTTCCTAGAGAGTCAATCATAACAATATGACCACTGACAGGCAGAAAGAGGGACCTAACTCGTCTCTTTAGTCGTCTGTTATAAACACAACAATGGTTTCTGTCATAAAACATTCACTTAAAGCTGTCTGAGCCTCACACGCTGCTCCCCCGTCTCCCCCTCTGCAGGCTGCAAAAGTGTCCCACTCGATTCAGATCACATTAGAAGATGAGAGGAAGGGCTTTTAGCGAGGGCAGAGGTGGTGGGGGAGAGGTTGGACTTTGATGGCTCACTACACAGAGACTGGAACCCCTAGGAGGGCTGGTGTCTCCCACTCCCACAGTTAGCCGAGCTCCCTCCTCTGCAGAAAAGTGGTCTTTGTTTGTCAAACAAAATGCTGTTAAGCAATGTAAAAAAAAATAATACTGATAATCCACCACTCATAACAAAAGAATTTCTGGAGGTGGGTAAGATGACTTGCAAAGCAGCTGACTCATCAGAGTGCGCTGGCTAATCTGGAACATCAAAGGCTGATGTAACATCTGGCGGTTTTACACATGGCTTCACGTTTGAAATAATGAAATCGGACAAACTTTCAAAACAATCTTATTGGGAGAGAGGAGAAACACGCGAGGCTCCTAAATCTTTAAATCGTATTCTTGTGGTTTAACCACTTTTCCTCCCAGGAGAGAACTTGATGTTTTTCTTTAGCTTTACGTAAGCTTTAACATGAAGGGCTTTGATACATTCCCTACTGGTTACCTTTAACTTTCGAAAAATATCATTTGTTGCCTGAACACAGCTTCTACGCCACCTAAAGGACAAAATAGATACAACATTCCTAATTAGTCGGTTTTGCAGTGCCGTTGATAAACCTCCTGATAAGCTACTGTGGAAGACTGGCACCAGGATGTGGCTTCAAAGTTTTATGTTCAAAGTTGACTGGAGGGTTGGTTTATAAAAGATAAACTGAGTTTATTGGACGGCTCCAATTCAAAAGAGAGTTTAACAATGTGACTAAAATGGGGCAAAGAGGGGGGTTTTAAGTGGGTTCCTCTCAAAGCTGCTTACTCAGTTGAAGTATTTTTGCAAAGTAGCTGAACTTATTAAGTTTTTGATTGTTCCCTTTGAGTTAACTATGTTCAGAAGCTTTAAATGATAACAGAAATACAAAGTTGCTTTTAACAATATATATATATATTTAGTTCCGTTTTTAAAGGGGCAAAGTTGAGCAGAAGAAAAGGGCAGATCTACAGTGTGTCTCTGTCTCACAAGAACACACACTCACACAGTTGGCTGTTGTTGGCTGTGATGACTGGGGTGCTGCGGGGAGAGTGGGGCTCAGTGGGACCAGGCAGAGGCCAGTGCAGCAGGCAGGCAGGCAGTGGAGAGTGCTGAACCACAGAGACGTGCCCGGGGTGGATAAACCATGTTCTCTAAGCGGGAGAAAGACTCTGCCCAGGACACAAGATGAAGGTGGAGAGGAAGTCCTCCTCTACAGGCAACAGTTTCAGAGGCATCCCTCCACTGCTGACACTCTCTGGCCTCTTCCTCCTCGTCTTCTCAGGTAGGTCCAACCATTTATTAGAGAAGCAAGAAACATGTCGATTACACTATATGAGCACTTTTTAAACTAAATTAAGCAGAACAAAGCCTGACTGAGTTTTGCAACACTAATCTCAAATAACTTACTTTTCTAAAGGAAGTCAAATTTCAGGTTAAATGAGTCCAAAATGTTCGTTCCATTTGTGCTCCATGAACTGGCAGTTGAATGGATTTGTTCATAGGTGGTTGCCAACACTGAGCTTTCGCTTGAAGCTCAAAAGAACCTGAAGAGGTGATTGAGAGTAAATGGGGGCTTTTAGTTTAAAAAGTGACATTTCTTTTATTTTATTATTGTTTTTAAGTTTCATAGAAAGAGCTGTAAATCAGGCAGGGTTAGGCCTTTGTTTTACTGAAGCTTTTTGATGTTCATTCCAGAGAAGTAAAGACGAGAAGTCAAAAGTTGAAACAGGACGAACAGTGTGGTCTGATTTCACAGCAGTACCATGGGTCCAGTTTACCCAACCGGACCAGAACTGGCAGAATAACTGGACTCTGTATCCATCTCCAGCTTCACCGGTGACAAAGAATTTTTTTTCTCCCTCTCTCCAACCCTCTCTTTCTCTTTTCAAGGGAGGAAACTGGGCCCAACAATCATGCCCTTTGTCTTATTGCCGTGGCAACCCTTGTCAGGCGGACCAAATGGTTGCCACGGCAATGAGGCGATGCCCTGCTAACTGCCTATCTGGAAAGAATAGTGAGAGTCCCCTCTCTCTCTCTCTCTCCCTCCTCCCTCTTTCTCTCTGGGGCTGATCTCTCCATCACTGAACAGTGGGATGCCACCAACAGGCTGGACCTCCGTGTGTCCAGCTACAGCTGAGTTATAGGAGTCTCCGCTGTGAACATAATAACTTGGCTTTGTTCCGTTTCCAGGACAGGGCTCCACTGTAAAGGTGAAATGTGACTCATGCTTTAAGACCCTATCCCCGTTCCCCTGCGGGAAGGGGGGACAATAACGGAGGTACACAAATCAAAATTAGTAGATTACTTGTTCTCTGCAAGAGATCGGAGCGCAGGGACTCCTGGAGGGAGTTTCAGAGACGCTGATTTATGAAGCTGTGGCTGGGCATTATGAACCCAATAAAAAGCCAGCATGTGTGCCATAAATAAGTCTTTGAATTTCTTAGGATTAAAAAAAGGAAAAAAAATAGCTTAAACAAGACTTTTAAAGAATAAAGACCAGTGTTGTATAAAGTACCTCAAAGTGATGAGTAAAAGTACAAGTATCTTATAAATTTATTTTGGTAAAATTTCAAGTCTCCTCTAAGAATATTACTTGAGTAAAAATCTTAAAGTATTGAATATATTTTGTACTTAAGTATCAAAAGTAAATTTATGACATAAAATGTACTTAATTATTAAAAGTAAAAGTATTGAGTAAAAATGAGTGGCTATATTTCCCAAAATGACATTTATTGGGAGGTGATGCCCTCAAAAAATGTTTTTCTAAAGGCCAAAATGGCTATAAAGTCTTATAAGTCTTATTTGTGTTATTTGGAGCTGTGATGGATTGTGTACAAACTAATACAGGATCAAAATGATATATATATTTATACTTCTAAATATAGAAGTATAAATATATACTAATCCAATAAAGTTCATTGTGTCTATATGTGAAACATGTCAGGTATGTCTGAAGAGACTTAAAAATAGAAAGTGTCTAGTAACTAGGAAAAAATATAAAAAAAATAAATAAATATATACTTCTTATACTTTTATACAATTAAATTCAGTCTATCCAGGAGGATAATATTATTTGAACAACAACAAGCTGTAATAAAATAGAAGCAACAACTTTCTACTTCTTACCTTTTTAAAAAATGTAATAAGTAGAAAGTACAGATAACTGTGTAAAAACGTAAGAAATAGAAGTAAAAAGTAGGCTGAAAAATAATTACTCAAGTAAAGTACAGATACCCAAAATTTCTACTTAAGTGCAGTAAAGAAGTATTTGTACTTGGTTACTTTACAACTCTGATAAAGACTCCTGTTCTAATCTTATCATAAAGGGAACACAATTGTACAATTTTGATGTGGAATCAAACATCACGTTATTTTTGTGCTATTTCATTGCTGTATGGTTTTATTACTTGATATTTGAACCCAATTGGTTTCATTTTATTTGCCCACTGCCAGAAATTGAAGGCAGATGTTATTGTTTTTGTCCAGCTGCCTGTTCCCACGATATCCCAAGAACCACCGAACAAATTTTAATAAATCTTGAGCAACATGTCTGCTGCAAACTAATTGACATCATCCAACACAAACACGCTATAACTCAGTTTGATTTATAGATACTGAGGTTAAATTTGACATGGTAGTGGCTAAGGGTCATTCCCAACATATACTCTCATGGGATCATGAAGAATAATATCATGAAGCTGTAAGGTGTGCATTATGCAACAACTTCAAAGAAAAGACTGGATTACAAAGAACTGAGGCAGCTCAGCCTCACTGGCTCCCTTTCCTGCATAAAAAAATAAATAAAATAAAATAAAAATGGAAGTGAAAATGGTAAACCAATGAAGCAACAATTTGAACTGCTTTTTAAGTTGAATGTTGTTTTTGCAGACACTAAAATATTATTTTAAAAGTAATAAAAGTGATTCATGTCACTTTCTACAGAATTTCAGACACTCAGAAAACATGATGTAACAATTCATTTTTCTTGTCGTGGAAACTTTTCTTTGTTAATCACAAAATTAGGTCAGATGGAAGCATTTTTTCATGGTGGTTTGTTTTTCCTGTTTTCTTTTCATAATGTTGGTTGCTTCTTTATTGATTGGACAAAAAAAGAATAATGAAAAGGTCAATTCCATAGCTTTTTGTAGCTTTAAGGCTAAATGCTCTTTAATATTTCCATACAAATAACATTTTTAAGATAGAAACAAAATGTATGACAGTCTCAAGGAGAATATTAACAACTTTTAATATTTTTACTGTATCCACACCAAGTTTTCTTATTCCTGTGTGATCTAAAACATGATCTGCCCTGTGTTTTGGTTTAGATTTATATGAGCAGCTATGACATCAATCAGAACCACCCGCCTGTCTTTTTGACCTGTCTGCAGGCGAGGTTTTGGGGGTGAATGTGACCAGCCAAACCCAGGTGGTGAGGGGCACTGTGGGCCGAGAGGCCCTCCTGTCGGTCAGCTACACGAGCAGCAGCTCAGCCAAGCCTGTCATCAAGTGGCAGCTGAAGAGGGACAAAGTGAAACCCGTCACCGTCATACAGTCGATAGGAACAGGTGTGATAGGAAACCTGAGACCCGAGTACAAAAATCGCATCCAGGTGTTTGACAACGGCTCGCTGCTGCTTCACAACCTGCAGCTGTCGGATGAAGGGGCGTACGAAGTGGAGATCTCCATCACGGATGAAACCTTCACTGGAGAGCACAACATTAATCTCACTGTGGATGGTACACTCAATCATTCTCTCTCTTTACTCCACCTAATAGGCTTCTTAATGGGATAGTTTATATTTTGAAGCAGGGATTTGAAAGGTTATCATATTACCTGTTGTAGATCGCGCTTTGAACAGTTAAAATTTGAGAAAACAGAACTATTCTGACTAAACTGACAAGCTAGCTTGAACAGCAGCTCTATTTTTCCAACAGAAATATTGACCAATCATTGCCCAAAGTGCCACTTGTGTTTCACTTTCAGCGGTAAGCTCATTACACCTTTATCCTCTATCCTCATCAGTTCCAGTGTCCAAACCCTACATTCAGATGATGGCCTCCTCCGTCTTGGAGTACAGCGAGTATTTCAACCTCCACTGCTCCCATGACAACGGCACAAAGCCCGTCTACAGCTGGCTGAAAGGAGGAAAAGTGCTGACCAACGACTCGCGCCTGCTGCTCTCGCACGACCAGAAGGTGCTGACCATAACACGCGTTCTGATGTCAGATGATGACATATACGCCTGCGCTGTGGAGAACCCCATCAGCAGCATGAAGAGCACTCCTGTTCATCTCACTGTCTACAGTAGGTGGCATTCAGCTCCAGCTGACACTTAAATCCTACAAATTTACTTGAGGAATAACAAGCTTTCTTCTGTGTGTTGAGAGGAGGAGAATGCGTTAAGACACTTTTTGCATGTGCACAGTGTTTAGTTTTAAGATGCTTAAAATATTTCTTAAATGGAATGGGGCACCAGAATAAAAAAATGGAAGATGCAAGTATCTACAGATACACTGCAAAAACTGCCTTTCTAACCAAGTTTTAAAATCTTATATCCAGCCAAAAAAATCTATCTGATCTTGTTTTGAGACTGATTTACTAAACAAGAACTGTTTAGTAGATTATTTGCCTTGTTAGCTTGAACATTTGACTTAAATTAAGTCAAAATTTTCTGCCAATGGTGTAAGAAAATTTTACTTGGTAAGATTCTTAAAATACTTGATTTGGCTCAATTTTTTCTTATTTCAAGAATCTTACCAAGTAAAATTTTCTTACTCCATCGGCAGAAATTTTTGACTTAATTTAAGTCAAATTTTCAAGCTAACAAGACAAATAATCTTACACATTCAGAAAACAAGATTATTATTCTGACACAATCAGTTCTTGTTTAGTAAATCAGCCTCAAAACAAGATCAAAAAGACTTTTTGGCTGGATATAAAGTTTTAAAACTTGGTTAGAAAGACAGTTTTTGCAGTGTAAAAGTAACCGCAAACAATAGATATATTAAAATTAAGTACTTAATTTAGAAACAAACTCCAATTGTTTCTTTTTTTTACTTTTCCCTCCTCTACATTCTTTTATGAGCCTTCTAAGCAATCTACTTCTGTCTTAGTCTCATTCTGAACAGCCCTTTGCTCATTAATTTGGTCAGAAATGCACTCCATTTGTCCAAACAGGGTTTTTTTTTTAAAGAGCTGGGTATTTGAAGATTTTAACTGTTTATAACCTTTCCACAGAACCCCACTTCAAACCATCCGAACCATCCCTTTCACAAACCTGGGAATGTGTTTTGTTATGAACACTGTGCACATTGTTCCCCAAACCCATCCACTTCCACAAGCTTGTTGAAGCAATTACCACCTCATGCTGACCAATATGCAAGTATGCCGGCCTCCCGAACAATGTTGTTTACAACAAGAGCAAAATCCCGGCTGTGTTTGGAGGAGGGTTGGCTCTGAGCGGCTGTCACTGGGCGCCTGTATAGGGCCACATGTCATGACTGAACGAGGAGAGAGAGGAGAGGCACTCTACTCCAGTGAATGGTCAGTTATTTATGAGGTGGCAGAAGAAAAAAAAAAAGGAGGCAGGTGGGGAGGATGTTTTGCCTCAGTGGACCTGAGTAATTCTGACTTCATTATTGCCGTAGTGTTCTGTGCTGCATGATCAGACAGCTACAGGCCCTCAGACATGCTCTCTGTTCCCTTTGCATGCAAGGCAGCACAGTAGAGTCTCAAAGTCTCAGGGCGGACGGCCCCAACGTCCTACTTCACTGGTTCTTATTCAGGCCTGTACATTCTGGAAATGTAGGCTTAAAAAAAACAATAATAATAAAAACAAGTTAATGGTTTTTGTAGCAGAGTGCATTTTAAAATGAAGATGCAGTTTAGTGTATGAAGTCAGTTTTTTTCTTCTTTTCTCCTTTTCTGTACCACTCTGGTTTAGGACGGAGCTCGTTATACATCATCCTGTCTACCGGGGGCATATTCCTCCTAATCACCCTGGTGACTGTTTGTGCCTGTTGGAAACCATCCAAGTGAGAGTTGTTCCCTTCTTTTTCTCTTTCTTTACTTCTTTCTTGTTCTCTCCTTTTCTCTGGCTTGGATATTGTACTGATGGTGTGACTAGAATTTCAAGAAGCTCTCTACTCCAACTTTAGCTTCTATGTAATTACAAGAACCTGGACGTTTGCTTAGAGACTGAATGGGGTTACCTTTGTGTGCTTGTTGTAGAAAGAAGCACCGTCCTGTCCCGCAGAGAGCTCCTGTTTATGTGGAGCAAAGTGAGAACGGCCATGATGGTGAGCAACAGTTCTTTTAATGCTGTTTATTATATTGCAAATGGGTTGCCAGTCATGCAGACACAACATCTATGTTAACTTTATGGAAAACTGTCAATCAGCTCTAAATTTTCTCTGTTAAACAATTTTTGTTCTGCAGTTGATGTTGTGCCCAAACCAACAACCCTCAGTCGAAGGAGTCCAATGCCTCTTTATGTTCTCAATGAAGACGTGAGTCACTCTTTTATTTGCGAAATGTCTGTTTTGATAACTTTTCATTGTTTTACTGCTCACATGGTAATATGCATACAGTGAATGATGCTGTGGTGTAAAGTAAAACGAAAAAACAAACAAACAAAAAAAAAAACACATCAGAGGGTAGTTCTGATATGACCAGGGGCGTAGCTGAACTTTTTTTGCAAGGGGTGGCCAGAGTGTTTTTTAGGGGGGCACATACAAATACAAAAGGCATTTTGGATTTGAAAATTCAAGATAAAATAGTCATCTGGAATTCTGTGTGATCATAGCTAAGAATGAGCCAAAAAATAAAAATAAATAAAATGCTGAATGCTGGTCACAACTTATTAATCAGCCATTTTTAGACTCACAACGCTGTAGATTAATATAGAAGTAGCCAAAAATCAATCTTTACCAAATTGTAAATGTAAATAAAAATCAGGATGACCACCATAGCTAACTTTAAAAGGGTACAATTTGGCCATTTTAAGACTTGTTGAGATGAAATATGTTGTGGAGTAGCTTAGAATGATCACATGTCGGTTGCCTATGTTAGTTAAGATAACTACTAAAGATAATGCTAATTTTACAAAATGGCTATAAAAAAAATGTGCGCAAAGCTTTGTCGATATTTTGTCAATGTCGAAAAAACACAGTTTCGCAATTGCGGTGTTTCCATTAAGAAAGAAATGTTATTAAAATCTCGCGTGAATACGTTTGTTCTCGCGATATTCACGCAGTGGATGTAAACAATCATGCATGTTGCTACCACAACACTAGTGATCAGAGGAGACGTTGGCGTCTTATCGAGGCTTCTAAGCGACAAGCCTCTTATACTTGGGAGTGGATACGTATGTGGTGTTTTTGGGAAATTGTAGTCGGTGAGTTTACTACTTTCTTTTACAACTTCGGCAATTTTACTACTACTTCCTGTTGTCTTTTTCTCTTCATCATCTTTTCACCAGTGAAAACAGACGGTTCTTGATCATGTGACTCATGGGAAAAAAGTGTTTCCATTGCAGTTTTGCGAAAAACACCAATTTCGATACGGCCGAAAAACCACCTCATTCTAGTGCAAAACCATTTTGTTTTTTCGAAATTGGCGTGTTTCTATTGAGCAAATTTGTTTTCGAAATTCTAATTTGCGCATTTTCATGGTAAATGGAAACTCAGGTACAGATGAGAATGTACAGTTTATAGTGCAGTCCTATTAAAGAAGGATCTTTAACAAGAACCCCACCCACTTGTCATCAGTTATTTGAGGCGGCACCTGTGGTGGCCAATCAGGTGACAGAGATGATGCCCCTCTGTCTCCACCGCTGAACATTTATTTCACTTTATTTCAGGAGACTTTGGAGCGTCTGGAAGAATGTTCTGTCAGTGCTGCCAGCCAATCAGAAATCAACATCCCCTCCACCTACGTTCCGGTCCTCCCCACTACCTCCAACAGAACTGAGCGGCCCATCTGGTCTGCCCCTCGCAGGTACCCCCGCAGCCCCTCTCCGCTGGCGCAGCCTCTCCCACAGCCTCTCCCCACCCCACCTCTCCGCCCCATCGCCTCCCCTGCTCGCTCTCCTGCTCACTCCCCGGGATCCTCACCACGCGGCTTCAGCCCAATCAGAAAGGTCCGTCCTCCAGTGGGCATCCCACCCAGTCACCTGCCCGTGGAGGTCGAGGGTCTGGATCCCGGCGCGCAGACACCTTCACAGCATTGACTGGCACCTGGATGTTAGTTTTCACCCTGTGATATGTGAAATTCTGTTCGTGTGTAGTTTATCTCTGTGTTGCTGCACATGAGAATAATATATTTTATTTATGCCATGAAGTTTCAGTTGTCATCTACGTCTTTATGGCTATGCACATAGGTTTTTCTATTCTATCGATCTATTGATAAGCCACTCTAAAGACATTTTCCTGTCCACCAGCATGTAGGAAATCCCATACATAAAGGTACGGTAAGAAGTTCCACCTATGAGATATATATATTTTACTTCTTGAGATATAAGTTTTGATATACACATGTATATATGTTCCACATTTGAGTTATTTGTGTTGTTTTTTTTCTTTCCAAACATTAATTAAAGCACACACAGAGAGCATATTTAATTGTACTTCACATTATATAATCTAATGATATAAGAAGAAACTGTTTTGCGGAGTTGCATCCTGTCTTCTATTTTTGTGACAATAAAATACACACCCCATCTTTATTTCCTGTACTTTTTTAGGTCAATTTGAGTGTGTGTCTGTGTGCTAAAACATTCCTTGCCTTTCATTTAACTGTAATCTTTCCCTACACCACTAGGTGTCACTAAAAGATTTACTAAAATACTTTATTTTCATTCACACTGATCAGAAAAAGAAAAACTTCCAGAGGTTATAGATTAATAAAATAAATACTGCTGCTATTTGTGAGTCCAAACATGACATTGCATTCTGGATTAATGTGCATTTTTCCTTTTCATTTGTATGAAATTTACTATTTTGCTTTTTATTTTTACTAAGGATAGGCGGTGATGCGTAAATCATTAACTCACAGTTTTTGATAGGAAGAACCTAAACACTAAAAATGTAATATTCTTTTATGTTTAATCACAATCAGTTTGTCACAAAATGACTCCTCTACATGTTAGCCCAGAAACCACAGTGCTCCTGTCTGACTGTGTTCTCCCTTAAGGGTTAAATTTAGAATATCTTTACCACACTGGTTTCTGTGTTCAGTTACAGAGGATTAGTGTGTTTTTAACTCTGTTTGTTGTAAATTGAGCTCCTGGGTTCTGCCTCGTTGCACCCAGTCCTTCTGCATGATGTGCGTGTTTCAGCATGCAGGTCGCCACTTTTCAGTCCTGAGCAATCAAACTGCCCGGTTTTCTAACAAACCATACCTAATCTCAGAGCAAAACATTTTCACTAACAGAAACAACTCTGTGTCCCCAGACTCTAAAAATAACTAAAAATAATTACTTACATGTCGCTGCCTTTCAATAAACTGGCCTACTCTCAGATGGGTGTTGACAGCATTATCATGGGGAATGTTATCAAATGATTAGATAAACTTAAGTTGTAGCAGGTTTACCACAGGTGAAGAGATTATTGCCAAAAAAAAAAAAACATGGGCGATTATTTTAGGAAGGTGACAAAATGCTATTTCCTTGTTGTTTTCTGCAGATTGAGCTATTCTGTTTTTGATCTGCATGCTTTATGTTGCACAAAAATAACTACTTGATTAAAGTTGGGAAAATATTGTAGCCTACGTAAAATTAGATTTAAAATAATATAATTAAAGGCCTATAGCAATCTTTGAAGGAACATACATTGCCCGACAACTTTCATGTCTGAATTTTAGACCAAGACTGACTACAAATCTCAACTGCAGAGATGTTTGTAGATGTTCATCGGATGACAACTTTCTGCAAGTTTCATTAAAAGGCACACTGCCCTGCATGTTTTAGATGTGGCCCTGCTTTAACACAGCTGATTTAAATTGACAACAGGCTTTTGCTGAACTGCAATCACCTGAATCAGGTGTGTCAAAGCAGGGAAACCTCTAAAACAGTGTTTTTCAACCCTGGTCCTCAAGGCACACTGCCCTGCATGTTTCAGGTCTGTTTTGACACACCTGATTCAGGTGATTGCAGTTCAACAAAAGCCTGCTAATTAGTTGCCAACTGATATCAGCTGTGTTGAAGCAGGGAAACATCTAAAACATGCAGAGCAGTGTGCCTTGAGGACCAGGGTTGAAAAACACTGATCTAAACCACTCGAAATTGACCTCTGTCTCTTTAAAAACCTCCCACCATTTCAGACACTCCCTCTTCAGCATGTCTTCACAACAATGCTTTCGGGGGAGTTGTGCTCTGTGGAGCATGACCTCAGCTGGGGACTGAGCTCCGGGGGAGGTGGTTTGTACAAATAGGCGGTGCTTTGAACAAGGAAGTGTTTAGGCAGCTCCACATAACTACCACAGGAAATTCAATGATTTCTCAAGCATGCAGTCAAAGCAACACTCTGGGCATGTTTTTGATAAGGGAATGACATTGTAACATAGTATAAAGCTTAAAAATGTTGCGTAATACCTCCACTTAATAAGAGGCATACAAATGCACACACAAAGGTAAAAACATTGCTGTCTAGGTCCTTAGCAATCAGTGGAACCACTGCCTCTGCTCTTATTCACAGACATTACTTTAGTTCAACATTTCCACCTATACTCTTCATTCATGCACACCACATACCACCAGTTTATAAATGTTTGAGAGTTGTTCCCTGATTAATTTGGTTAGTTTTGGCATATGATGTCTCTTCCTGTGTGTAGTAAACATTAAGTCCAGGTAATAGCCACTCATTACCATCTTTATAGGTCTGTCTGAAGTGTTTTAATGCCCAGTCAGGCTACTGCTCTGTTGTTTATTAACTAGTTAAGACACGTCTAATGCTTTGTAGTGATTATGCCCCCTTATCTTTTCTGGTTTGTTTTGCCAAATATAGCCTCTCGGTAAGCGTAATAATGAGTTAATGATGGAACTTATTTTATTCTAAAGTGGCCTACCTGCTTCATCAACATACTGCCTGGCAGGAAGTGGCTAACACCAAAGAGATTCACATTAAAGAAGTGTATTTAGATGCGAGGTAAAGGGGTAAAATGCATGCACACAAAGCGACCCGGTCTTTCGCTGTTATCAGGATAATGTACTCCCTTTCAGAGGTCCAGGTCTTTTGTCTTGGAGATCTGCATGATGCTACTGACTACTTTTATCCTGAAACGGATCTACCACCACCGAGGGTGTGTGTGAGTCTTATGGTTGCATAACCTAATCAAGATCTGCCTGGTTTGATCTGCTCATTGCTGCCTTTGTTCTGTTTGAAATGCCATTCTATTCACTGGCACACGGGCTCATGAATACACATGCAGCAGCACACAAACATGCCCATAATCAGTTGTGGAAAATAAAAATGGCGTCAGATGATAAAAGTGGGTCATTTTTTTTCAGTGGACTGGGATCTCACACGTGTGTGTGTGTGTGCAGTCAGTCTCCCCTGTCAGGTTCTCTGCAGTGTGACAGAAGAGCTCAGAAAGACTTTAATTGGACTTATGGGAGTAGCATCACATTGTAAACAGAAGGGGTGTGTGTGTGTGTCTGCAGGTGTGTGGAGAGAATGCATCCTCTGAGGTGAGATGTGCTCTCCACATCAAATTAATTACCTCCTGCTGCCTGACTGGGCCTTGCCAATAATGTCCTTGTTAACTCCAGCCACTTCAAGTGAAATTCCCAGCAGAGATGAATGACTTTATTTAGTGAAAGACACTTTTTTTTCTCCATAGAAAATCTTTATTGAGCTCAAATACAAAAAGGAAAATAAAAGTCAAAACAGCAAAAATGATTTGATCCACATTCACAAATGTGTTACATATTTACTGTATTTGTATTTTTAATATCTTTTTTGTTTAAGTATGTGGCATGCACACATTTTTATCTTGTATTTCGAGTTTATTGTGCAATGATTTGTCCCACTTTGTTGTGTTGCAAAATAAATGTACTGATTTTACACAAGCGTATGAAGAAATACACCATAGATTTCTATACAGAAATATTTTCTTTTTAACACTGTTTTGAACAAGTTTGTTTTTCCTCAGCACATTTAGGCTTTATTCATTTATCCATTACAAGACTAAATCCAGCCTTGCATTCTCACTTATCTGGAATTTATTCATTTGTACGTGAAAAGTTGTTTTGGAGTTAAGAATTTTAGTTTTGTAACATAAAAAGGGTAATATTACTTAAAATAAAAAGCACTTAAACAAGCATTTAAAACTGTTAAAACAAGATCAGATCATTTCTGTGATTATGTGTATGAGACAACATTGTTAATATTTAATATGTAAAAACACTGGAATGGAGTCTGACAAGAAAAATGAAGTACTTGTTTAAACACAAATAAATACTGTAATAAGTACAGTATGAGGTTGATATTTTTAATCTCTTTTTTTCTTTATTTTATAAAGAAAATAAGAAGAAAGCATCTGAACATTTACTAAAGTATAGTTTTGAATGAACAGCTTCACTGCAACCAGGGTTTGTTTATGAACATTTGTGGACACTTTCAAACTCCTTTCAAACTATTGTTAATACTTTTCTTCTTTAGTGTAGATTTTTTGTACAGAGGTTCTATGAGAAGGTTACAAACAACTAATATCTTACCTATTAAGGATTGTTTTTGTTCTTATTATGAATCTCTGTTTGCAGAAATATAATTTTGTTAAGCTTTTTTTTTGCTGAATTGACAAACCAACAGCATCATATATCATATTTCGTACCCTGTGACCCAGAAACTTAAGTTTATTAGTGAAACCTCAATTCTGAACAAGATGACGTTGTCTTAGTTCATCACCTGCTCAGCTAACAGCCTCACACCACTCAATACATCAAAGTTGTCATTTTGGTCTCCATAGTAACAGTTCCACAGCAACGAAGGCCACTTTTATTCTCTGCCCTCCTCTCACATCAGCTCCATCATAAGCTCCATCACTTACAGCCGCCCCCTCCTCCTCGCAGCTTTCAGTTTGTTTGTGTTTACATGTGGAGAAGCTGAATCCTCACATTACTTGTCCTCGTTCAGGAAGAGCTGCATCGTCGCCACTGTGAGTTCAACACATGTACTGAGGATTTGTTTTGGGCATCGTATACAAAACCTTTTCTTTTTTTTATGTTACAGGTTTATACATGCAAAATAACTACTGTATATTCTAGATAATGTTTGAGCATTATGGAAAAACATAGTGTTAAAGATGATTTGCATTTAAATTTCAGCATTTGACCTTTTTTTTGCTTGATAACAGGTCACTTTCTTTTTTTACTGCTTCTTTTTTTCCTAAAGTTTTATCTTAATATATATATTTTTCTTGGCATACTAATAGAAACACACAGACAAATGACTGTCCTTTTATCTTGTTTGTTTATCAACAGATTTTCAGATTACAGCTCCTCAGGTTTATTAAGGTCCTGAGGAGGATCATTTTTCGATGTAAGAAGAGGAAGATCAACATGGGTTCCAGCTCCTCCTCTTACGCTCCAAGAAATATTTACCTGGATGTTGATGGGAAGGTGCAAAAGGTGAGCTCAATTAAGAATAGTAGACAGTAATCTAGTAATCTGATAGTTAACATCATGTAATATGTTTTTATTGGCCACATTTGAAATAAAGTGATGTGTGTATTAATTTCTGAGTGTAAGTTATCAGCGCAAGCTACAAACAATTCAGTGTTTATTCAGAGTTGTAAAGTAACTAAGTACAAATACTTCTTTACTGTACTTAAGTAGAAATTTTGGGTATCTGTACT
>JAUBOC010000077.1:12593899-12611762 GCA_032275365.1 Anablepsoides cearensis
TTAAATTATTAAATCATGATTAATCCTTAAGCTGTTTGTGAAACTCACATGCAGGTGATGTTCTAATAAATAAAATCTTTGGAATATAAAAACACGTCAGCTGTATACTTTTAAATTGTGAAATTCTCCTAGCTCTATTTTATTAGCATAGTTTGCCTCTTGTTAATCCATATTACCTTTGCTTTTATCTTTCAACTGTTTCAATGGAAATTTTTCCTTTTTCTTTACTAAGATCTCTTTTTTAAGCATATCCAAACTGCAAAATTAACAAAATCAGTAAATAATTTGAGCATAGATTCCATTGCTTTTTTAAAACATGACTAACATTTATCTCACTGGCTTTGTTCTTTTTATCATTCTCTGTCAGAGCAGTTTGATCTGGTGTTAGTCTGACAAAATCACTAATCTTGAATCAGACAGCAGTTTGTGCAGCTAAGACACAAGAGACCTTTTAGCAGCACTCTGAAATAGATGTGCAGGGCTGTTCAAGTTCAAATTCAAGTGGGTCATATATAAAACATATTGTGAGTGTTTAAGGGCTACAAACAATAATTTGTAAAACTATTTTGTCAACCACAACTTCATCAAGGTCAACAAGCATGCAATCTCAGTTTCAGTCTTAGGAAAAAAAAATGCTTTTGTTTTAATAATTAATGGAATGCTTGCTTGCTTGTTTGGTGAAAAAGAAGATGATAGTTGCTTGACTCTGGTGAAAAAGTCTGATAAACCTTTGTAGTTTACTTTCATTTTGCATTTTTAAAACAAGTGAACAAATCTAAACATGTAAAAGTTTGAAAATAAAATGGTTGCAGATGAACCTGGTCGACTGACATGCAATGGTTGAATCAAATCTATTAGAAACATTATAAAACTTCTCAAAGAAAAAATCCACATATTATGGCAAAATATGCTGGTTGTTTTCATTCAAATGTGTCTAAAGTTAGTTAAATCATCATCAACAACAAACAAAAAAGACAGCAGTGGATCTCTAGATTTGCCAGTGGGAAAGAAAAATGAAAAAAGAAGATGCAGTCATGCACTCTGGATGATTGAGATGAAGTGATAATCACTGTTGAATCACAAATCAGCTTGGGACAAAGAGATGATGCCAAAACTTGTGTTTGGTTCAGATCCAATGAAACATAAAAATGACTAATTTGTTCAACCTCCGGCCCTTGATGTGCCGGAATGTTCCCTGGCAACACACTGCTCTTATTGGAGTCTTGTTAGAGAAGAATAACCTTCACATAGTGACGAGCAGTGACGCGCAGGGACAACAAAGCCAGAGGATCAGAGAGTTTCAGAACAGGAGAACTGAAGTTCTTAGTTAAAATGAAAAATACATAAAAAACAAGCAGGTTTTTATCATCACCAACCACCACAAAATGTGGGCAATCACCACTAGTTCATGATGTATTGCAACATACATATACTGTCTAAAAATATTTTTGTGCCTGATGTTAAGAGTTTAAACTGTTCAAAGTTCTGCAGTGAAACCAGCAGCAATAAGCTGAAGGAGCCATACGTCAAAAGTGTCTCCTGAGGGGAACTTTTATAAATTTGATTGCATCAGTGCATCAAGACATACCTCAGAGTAAGTGACAGATTGGAAGATGAATATTGTTATGCACCAAGTACCAGGAGACACAGAACTGTGATTAAGGAGTTTTCTCTGACAGTAAGTTATTAGGATTACGGAGTGATGCGACACAATATGTCACAGCTTTACACTTTTATTAAATATTAGTCTGTTTTCCAAAGAAGTACTGCTGAAAAGCAAAGTGGAAGGCTTAAAAAAATAATGTATTCCTAGTACAGTTTTGTGCGTACATGAATCAGTTATTTGGGGATTGGTTAAGCAAATGTTTGCATTTTCATTGTCTTTTTTGTGTTGTTTGGTTCTGTTTCTTGTCTTTTCATATTTTAATTGTTTTGTGTTCAGTTTAGTTTCCTCTTTGCCATGCCTACCTTCTCCCTCAGTCAGTACTTTTCTCTAGATAGACAGTAAGCCCCTCCCACTCACACCTGTCTCCTATCTCATTAGTCTCTGCAGCCACTTTCTCTGCCACCTCAGCCTTTTTATTCTGCCATGCCAGATTTTCCTCTGCGGCATATCCTTTTGTACTATAAGTTTATTATTTATTTATTTATTTATTTATTTATTTATTGATTGATTGATTGATTGATTGATTGATTGATTCATTGATTGGCTTGACAACTTTTTTATTTTCTCGTTTTAATACATCTTTCAGTTTATCATGAGCTTGTTGTGTTGTTTGTGTTTTGGGTCTACAACTACCAAAAAAAAAAAAAAAAAAAAGGAAAAAACTTGACAGGAACCATGTGAAAGTCATCCTTTTTACATTATCTGAGCAATATCACATCTCATGAAATCTCACTAGGTCACATGAGATCATTCACATTTACAGGGTTTGACCAAAACTGTGTTCCTTATCAGAATGTACAATGGAGTATATGGTCAGAGCAAGTTAATTATTATTTTTAAATTAGAATAAAATGACAATATTACCAAAATAAAGTCAAAATAAAATAGCAACTTTGAAATAGATGTCATTTGCAAAATTATTTCAGAGTTCTGTCACTGATAAACATTCCCTTATTTGTTAAGATGCTCAACATTTCTCATTGGGATACACAGGACTTCTTATGTAGTCCTCATAATATTGACTTTATTTTCATAGAGGAAAATATGGAGTTCTACATTTTTATACCACATATTTTTACAAAGAACAAGAGTGAGTGAACGTTTTTCAAAATAGCACAGCAGTTGCTCTATTGTTCTAGCAGCTACTCTGGGAAGTTCAATTAAAGTAATTTGTTTTGATTCAATCCTGGATGAAACATTTAGGCCTACACATCATGTTTGTTTCAGGTCCAAGTTATTCTGGTCTACTGGGCAGTTTTCCCAGGAACACAAGATGCACAACAGTTGCAGGGTTTGTGAATCAGAATGATGTCAAGTAACATAAACATTGACCAAGACTGTCTTTATTCTTGCCAGTTCTGACAGTTGTGTGTCATGATTCAGTGTCAGTGTTTTTTTTTTTTTTTTAGTGGGCGTGCTGAGGGTGGGGTGGTGGGCTGGAGTGACATTTCTGTGAGCATGTCTTGCTCACCACCCCTCATGAGTAACATCAACCTTTTCAGCGAAGTGTTTGGTATTTAAACAGGCATTTAAAAGCAGTGATTCACATCGTTGTCAGAGGACTTTTAACTGCGGAGCCCCATATTTCCTTTAGCGCGCAATGATTTGGTGACCGAGGGATTTTGAGGGAACTAAAGAGCAGCAGTTTGGCCTTTTTCTCAGCTCTTTTTTTTTCTCACAAGCGAACGTGCTCGCTGCTTTCAGATGCTGCTGTGGAGTTTGTAACGCTTCTACAGCTCAGCGAATCCTTATTTCCCTTCTTGTCAGCTGCTGTGTGTGTGGAAAATCCCTCTCTGACAGTGACTCCGGACGCGTAAAGAAAGGGGAAAAATCGCCTCAACCTGATCCACGGATCGGATGGTACAGCCTTGTCCGCAGCACATGACCTGAAAGAAGTGTGTGTGTGTTTTTCTTTTTTTTTTTTTTTTGTGATCCGCAAAGGGTTCCAGCGCTGTTTTTTTGCTCTGAGCATATCTCTGCCTCTCTCTCTCTCTCTCTCTCTCTCTCTCTCTCTCCCCCCCTCTCTTTCTCTCCCCGTCTCTCGCTCTTTCTGCGCTCTCCCATCACTTTGGGATGCGGGTTACGCAGCATCACCGGCATCGCCAGAGTGCACCTTTACAAGAAGGAGGCCTTTCAGATTTCCAGGCTGTCGGAGTGATAACGGGACGGTGGGAATAAAACTAACCGCTTAGAAAAAAACAACCTGGACTGATTTCTACACGGAGATCATGAAGTGAAACGGGATTTTTTTTTTCTCCCTCCCCTCTTTCTTTTACCGGATGTATTTTTTTTCTTTTACCTCTGCTGACTGCTGCCCCGCGGAGCAGGAGATGTTTGGATCGCCCGAGGAAGAACAGATTTCACAGGACGGCTGTTGATCTTAAGGGTGACGCATTTTATCTGTCCGTCCATCTGTCCTAAAGAGTGTCGGTGAAGGAGGTGCGGGGGATCCAGAGAACACAGACTGGGAGTTATTTACGCTTCTCTTGGCGAGGAATTTTGCCTTTATTGTCTTTCTTCCCGCACGCACCAAAGTAAAGGAAATTTGATTTCAAACCCAAAGACGACGCAGCGCAGGTAAGACAGTTTTAATTTCCCCTTATTTGACGCGTCAGACAGTTGTTGCACTTGTTCCTCGTGCAGATGGAGTTGATTTATTGATTATTCCTCACAGAATAAGTGGAACATCTATGGGTTAACCTGTTTGATTCGTGCAACGCTTGAACTCTTTACACAGTGTTTATCTTGGCTCCTGCGCCAGTCTGAACTCGTGGCTGTGCGCACATTGCTGCACATTGTTGCACATTGCTGCACGCGCGGCGCTCGTGGAAGCCGTCCCCGTGGTGCTGTGACCAGTGAGAACAAACCATTAGTTGGAAAGAGAAGCCGAGAAAAAACGTCTCAAGTCGTGACAGATGATGGCAGGTCGCGCAGAGATAAAGTGACACAGATCTGAAATCTGAAGCAGCTGCATGTTGCGTGGAGACTTTTACTGCTTAGATAGTTGTTTTTATTATTATTAATATGTATTTAATCACAACTCCGAAACTGTGAATAGTTGACTGAATATGATATTGTCATTAAAACAAAAAAAGGAAAGTTATTTTTGGCACCATCTTGTGGTTTACCTTAGTTCCTGTTGTTTGCTCCTCTGGTGGCATCCACAGGTTAATGGTATTTATAGCATAATGCTACTTTGACTCATAATCCCACTGCTCCAAATGTGATTTTAAAGTAGCTTTTGCTCCATATTACATATATGTGAATTTGAGTTTGTGTCTTGATCCCAGCAAGGATGGGATCATAAAATATATTTTTTTCATTGTTCAACAGCTTACTACAGAAAACCCTCCTCTCATGTTAGTGCAACACTTCTAGCTCACTCATTTCCTAATATATAAGCATAAAGCATGAGCAGACTGTTTTGTTAGGTGTGTTTTCCAATTCAGATGTTTAGTCTAGATAAAAATAATCTTCAGAGTCATAGTATTTGCTCGTTCAGAGTAAATACTGTAAGGTGGGGGCGGGTATTGAGAAAAAAACACCATGTATTAAAACTGTTCAAATGTTTCTAAATGGCTTCTTATGATTAATAAACCTTGCTTGTTGAAAACGACGCCACAAAATGAGCAACTGATGCGTTGCTTTAGTTTATTGAAGAGTTTTGTTGATCCATTTTGTTAAACTCCACATAATTAAGGATTGTGGCCAAATTACCTCATTTGTCCTGACTCCAAGTAGAAGAATAAAGTATTTAATTAGAGTACTGTAGTACAACACAAATGCTTTAACATTGTGTTCAAGTGGGGCACTGAGTAAGTGCACATTATTTTACTTCCTCCAGCTCAGTAATAATGAAAGCTGATCAGGTTTGTCATGGTTTTGAACACTTGG
This sequence comes from Anablepsoides cearensis, assembly GCA_032275365.1. NCBI lineage: Eukaryota > Metazoa > Chordata > Actinopteri > Cyprinodontiformes > Rivulidae > Anablepsoides > Anablepsoides cearensis. The sequence goes on from JAUBOC010000077.1 coordinate 12,599,460, forward strand.
CTCTGATGTTACTATGTTACATGGAGCCCTGATGCTGTTTGGAGTTTGTCTGTTGTTTGAAGTGTTTCTGCTTTTAGCCTTCCACTGTGCATTCATATTAACATGAAGGGTTGTTCCCAATTCCCCACAGAGTCTGACTTTATTTGTTTCTCAGAGCACGCACTGAGCAATCCTTTCATGGCTGCTCCAAAAATTAAATAAATAAATAAATAAATAAAATGCCCTGCTAAGTAGAAGTCTACTGGTATATACTGATAATTTAAGTATATCCAAAACGAAGAACTTGTTTAACAGAGAGCAAGTTGTAAATATTCCAAATAATAGTCAAAAAAACTTGTGTGAAGCTCAACCAACAGAAAGTGGCTATATTTCTTCTTGAAGCTTTTACTCAAAGCATTTATACATATAAGTTATTTATTATATTCTCAAAAAATATATAATGTGCCCATCCAAGAAAACTAATACTGTACCAAAGTGAAGATGAGATGTGTTACTAAAGAGCAATTAGTTTAAACCAAGAGCAAATTCCTCAGCCAGTTTGTGGCCCACACTCATCTGTTGTTTCAATAGAAACATTTTTGTAATTGATTTTTTTTTTCTTCTTCTCTCTCCTTATTTATCTGACTTGAGTTTGAGCAACCCACACATATTTGATTCCAAATGAAAAAGGCTCAGTCTCTGCAAATAAAAATAATCTTTACAGTTGGGTCATGGGCCAGATTTGGCTGATAGACTCGCTTTTTAGTGAATGGGAGAGTCCAAAAATAAGCAATAAAAGAGCATCGCTGTAACATTTAGCCTCATTTCTGCTGCTGGTGATTGGCTCGGGGAAATTCCAAATATATCAACATGCAAACTTTATGAGAATGAATATTTATGATTATGTTAATCAAAGTGCTTTCTACTCACAACATCAGAATTATCATAATTTGTAAAAGGTTACATGGTTATTAAAACAAGTAATTATAATTAAGGCAAAAGCACTTTAGAAGGAAGGGTGAAGACCTTCTTTGGAGACGTTATATTTTGAAAATTAACCGAACAACGTTTTCACACTTAGGAATCAGTATTTCAGACAAAATTAGTTTGGGTGAGAGGCCAAAATATTGATATGGCGAGAGACTTGTATCCTCAAATGTATGTTTTATTTAATCATCTCTATTTCCTTCTGGTTGGTTTTGGTTTCTAAACTCTGGTCAGAATCGGATTATACTGAGTTTACAATGCTGTTATGTGTCGGGAATGGTTAAATAGTTTCTCAGCATTCCTTCACTGTGTTTCTGTGTCTCTTGTTTGAGTTGTTTAATCTAACAATGCATATTTTATATCTTTTTTTCTCTGTTCTTACTGTTTTTATTTAAGATAATGCTATGGTTAGTGATGGTTATCATGTGAGTGGAGATAATGATGAGCTATGAGTGAGCATGCATGTTTTCTTAACCACCCCTAGGAAGCCTGTTTCTGTGTCTTAAAAAACAAGAGTCCTGCTGCGCCTGTGAGGTGTACCGCTGAGCAGGGAAGGCTTCGTAACTTGAAACTGTCTCTCAGAGAAGAAACTGCTTCATAGCCCCACCTGTGCTGCATCACTTTAAAGTTTTATACATTTTATATTTTGTCAACTTCCTAAAATAATCGCCCAACTCATTTTTACAAGGTTTTTAGCAAAAAATACCTAAAGGAGACATATCTTACTTTTAAATCCTTCTTTTTCACATTCATTCAGTTGGGGTCTATGTAAAGTAGAACTGCAATGCTTTGGTTTGAATTCATCCTTATTGTAACTCCACAATCCTTTTTTTCACTCCTTTTCTGAGGTGTGCTTCAAAGCAACTTGTTTTGATGCTGTTTCTTTAAGTCAAAATGAGGAGCTTCATTAATTTTGGGACAGCGTTGTCAAATGTGTGCCGTAACCTAAAGTAGAAGATGCTCCATGTTTCCTAACCCACAACAGCTCATTTTTTTTAGTAGCGCAGTGTTAGCGATAGCAACGCTGAAGGGCTAATGCTGTTTAGCAAAGGTGGCTCGTGAAGTCCAAATGGGTGTGTGTTTCCTGTTGGTTCGCTTCGAGGCTGGTCTGTATTCACACCAGAAGCCAACCGCACCAGAGTTTGTTTGGAAGTGGACTGAGACCACTTCAAAAATGGGTCTTGGTCCGGTTGTTTGATCCACTCCAGGGTCCGCATGAGTGTATTCACACCTGCATAAAAGGTCTGGACCAATGGGGGAAACAAACTCTGGTCCGTTTAAATCAAACCAAATGTGTCTGGTGTGAATCCACCCTTACAGTTGAAGATTTTGAATAAATTTCAAATTTTTGTACACATAAGAGAGAAAAATCTACATCAACTTGTCTTTCATAAGTAACATACATTTGTTGTAACGCCTCACTTGTGTGTTGCTATTGCTTACATTTTTCAACACAGAAGCATTTGGTTGTGACACTGCGTCTGATGTCTTACAGCTGAAGGTTAATTATCATCAGCATCTCTCTGCCTCACAGAGAGAGACAGAGTGAAAATCATTAGTCCTTAACAAAGTCTCTTATTCAGCAAGAAGGATAAAACAATGTTGTGCTTTGAATCGACTTCATTTTAGCCGGCTGCTGCTGCAGCTTGCTCACACTTAAGAATGAATGCCCATTTACAAAGTCAGCATGGAATAAATATGCACATTTAGTTATTTTAATCATTTTTTTTTCTAATAAACAGGCTTCCTGTTCCTATCACAGGTCACGTTCAGCATATTGTGTGAACAGAGCTGAAAAAACTGTTCCTTCAAGGTCGCTCTAATGGCGTCCTTCACCTGACAAACACAGTTTCCTGATGACACTCATGTAAGCCTCTCCAGGTTTTACGTGTTCACCCGTTGCATAGATTGAGTTCTTGTGTTATTTAGATTATATTAGTGAAAAGTTGCAGTAAGCCTTAATGGTTAGCAGAAAACAAATTCCATGTTTTTTGCCTTTGAAGATACTAAGTTGAGTTTTTCTCTTGCTGTCAAAAAATATGGATAACTTTGGATTGACGAGTATGAGTATGCTGTTTAACATGCTCCATAAAGTAGTCAGAGGTTGTATTTCCACCACTGCTAGGAATACGTACACATTTAAAAGTAAATATTCTTTAGCAGTAGTTGTGTCTTTTGATCTGTTTAGTTTCATCCAATGGAAAAACAACTATAACATCATAGTTAGCATTATAAAAAAGTTTTTGAACATGTAACTGGAAATTTAAAGAAGACTTTCTAGTTATTTCTGGAATTTGTAGCAGGCTGAACAAACATGATATTACATCTGCAGGGGCCTTTTGCAATGTGCTGACAAGAAAAGCAAAGTAAGATTCATGGTCTCATTGCGTTCTTGATCAATTGATGGATTGGACATGGGAGCTCAACTCCCCAAAGTTGTGAATGTTAAAGTGCTACTGTGCATCTATCCTCTGTGAAGCTTTTACACCCAGTGAGGAAAACACAAAGCAAAGTCAAGCAATTTACTCACATAGTGGGATATTTTTGAGAAATATCTGTACAATTTCACAGTTTAAGAACAGCCTGAGGACAGATTATCTGTCAGATAAATTCAAGTTTTTTTTATATTATAAAATGTGAAAAAATGAACGCAGAAGGTATAGCAGTAAAAAGCTGATTTCAGGTGATCTGATCAGTACAGCCTCCAGTAACTCATAGCTTTGTTATAAAATGTCATCTTTTCTGCCACACAACATTTCTGTGGCTCAGCTGTGAGCACAGACAGAGTAATGCCAGGTCGTGCCCCACACAGTGTGTTTGTATGTGCTTCCTCTTGGACTTATCTTCTCCCACATTTTTCCTTTTGAACTGTATCTGTGAGCTCTGTGTGCCTTTGGGAACGGTTCATCTGTCTGTCAGAGATGATCCATATCCACTGCACCGCTCATCACATGTTTAGACGTTGACAGATGAGAAGGAGAAGAAGTGCAAAGCAGGCTGGCATAGATAAAGCACCTGTTAAGATTCTGGTGGTGGTCAGTGAAAAAGACCTACATGGACACATCAAACATGTTGAATGTCTTCCTTATCTAGAATCCCTCATCCTGACTGCTGGTTTATACTAATATCTACAAACTAACCTAGAGTATAGTCGTATATTTAATTTAAAGTTTAGATTTTAAATCTAAATTTTAAATAGCCTAAGTCAATATTTTAAAGCAATAACTGTCATGTCTTAAGTTAAACTGAGGGAATGAATTATGCCATTGATTTCAGAGGCTGTGACAGCTGTCAGCAGCAAACTCACTCAGTTGTAGCCATTTAATAAATGTTAAGTCTGTGAGTTGGCCCCAATGCAAACTGAAAATATTGGCTGTCTGCTTAATGTGCTCTCAGTATTAGCCCCAGTTATTCTCAGTAGCTGAAGAGACAAAAGCTGCAGTCATTTTATTACCTAAAAACTAAAACAGTTGTTTTAAGTGAAGAGTTTAATCAATTGTATCACATTAATGCAAACATCAGTGTTGATGCTAAATAAGTAAAATGTGACCGAGAGCAGTTTTGTCCGTCCATTCATTTTTTTCCGCTTATCCGGGGTCGGGTCGCGGAGACAGCAGCCTAAGCAGAGAGACCTAGACTTCCCCCTCCCCAGCTATTTGAGCCAGCTCCTCTGGGGGAATCCCAAGGCGTTCCCTAACCCTAAACCTAACCCTATACCTAACCCCATCGAACATGTTTTTTTTATTTAAATTTATAAAAAAAAAAATCATTTTTATTTTTTATGTTCTAGCTGTCGCCCTTGGTTGCACATCTTATTAAGTGTACAACTATAATGTCAGTAGTATTAATATTAAATAATAATGATGTTGCCCTCACACCCTCCCTTCCCCACACACATTTGTGTTCGCCCGCAGCACTCCTGTGCGCTGTCCCTCAGTGAAGCTGAAGCATATCCTCTCTATCTTCTCCTCTCATCCACAACAGAGGACAGTTAACCAGCAGGTAGTTTAAAAAAAGGAGGGGGGGAGGGCAGATGTTGTGTGGTCGCTGCAATTTACAATCATTAGATAATGCCTCCTTAGTTCTCTCTTTGCCTTTTATACAGAAGGAGGAGAAAGACGTAGCAGCTGTCAATCAAACGCGCAGCAGTGTGTCCCGCACGCCGCCGCCACTGTGTTAAAAAATATAGATCTAAACTTGGCATAAGAAAATGGCTTTGATTTATGCAGAATGTGATGGAAACTATGTCAACAACCAAACATGTAGTAAAACAAAAACTGAAAAATGTGTGAGGTCAGTGAAAGATGATTCTCAGAGAGGAAATTGCCAAACGTTTTTTTCCTTGAATGAAAACACATGAAGCAACTGTCAAAAGGCAAGATATTCACACAAGAAAAAAATCAGAAATCTTCCTGTCAGTCTGTGGACAGACTCTTAACAGCACAGATCATCTGATCTGCTTATGCTTTTGTTATTCTTTATCATGCATGATGAAATAAAAAAATACACTATAACTATTTTTTAACCAAAGCTTTTTATTTATTTATTTTTATAAATTTCAAAATGTTTTTAATTTAAAAAAAGGGCATTTAAAAAAAAATGCGATGTTCTAAATGGTATGTCCGAATAATCAGCTGGATTTCTTCTTAAAAAACTTAATTTTCAATCTTCTGACTCCAATCAGGTTCACAGTACAGCACTCAGTAGGCGTCAGTGTAAGACCTTGGGCTGAATCAAAACAAAAGACTGGAGCCCTGCTCTGAGCAGATTCTGCAAAACACTGACAACTTCTCTCTACTATAATAATAAATTGACTTTATAATGTACATCTTTTCCTGGTTACACCTCTGGAGGTGTTACCTTTAGCGTCAGACGTCAGAACGTAACTCAGTTTTGTTTAGACTAAAGAAAGAACACATGATAAGACACACACAAACTCTTTGCCTGCTTTAAACATAATGACTTAAATGATCAGAAAGTATAAAATACAATACTGCATCTAATATTCAATTAATTAGTTACAAAATTTCCTTCAGCTAAAGCAGAGAATGAATGTCTAATGTGGCCATATCAAAATGACTCATTGGTGATGGCACACAGGATCTCACACTATTTACCTACTATCAAATGTTGAAGTTAAACTTCACTTCCTCTTGTCTGTAAGATGTTTGAGGCAAATATTAAGAAAATGAAGTTGGAATTTTTCAGTATTCTTTGATTTTAGCATGCAAAGATAATCAGCTTTAGTTTTCCTTTTCATTTTAAAGTCAAACATTCAATAATGAATGCTAAGGATGAGTTCTTTTTAAATTTAATCTCTTCTTAGTCAGGTTTTGTGTGTTCTAAATGCAACATAAACCATAATTTGGAAAATAGAATTAGTATAATAAGAATAATTTGCTTTTGTTTCAATAAATATTAACAGAAATTGGTTCTTGGTCTGGACTAAATGTGGAACTTTTGTTCTCTTGTTAATTCAACCCCCTGTGTTAGAGTGTTACATTTGGCCAGCAATTTAGAGTCTGATTAGTTTAAATGCTGTAATTTATTGCACTGACTTTTGTCACCAAGCAGTTTCACTCAAATAAACATCATATTTCATATTGTTGGTGTTTTAGCTACAGCAGATCAGCAGCTCTATGTTTTCCTGCTATCCTCCATCAGACAAAGATGAAGCTAAAATGTTAGAATTCAGATCATGGAAACAGAGTTCTATAATGGAGAGATTGAAGGAAGATCCTCCATAGAACAAATAAACCATTAGTAATTTTTTGAAAATTAAATTGATTATAGTTATTTTGTAGATAGTACAAAAATTGTCCTTACTACTACTTTTTGTTCTGTTGTTGGCAGTTTTTTACAGAAACCAGAGTGTTGAATATTAAACATCTGACAGAATAAGGCTGATTTAGATAAATATGCACAATGTACAATTTGTAATATCAAATTATTAGTACAGCTGCCGATTCCGTGCACCGGACAAGGTGCCCTCCTTTTCCACTTGAGCATCTGCCACCCAAAATGTCTGTGTACGCCACTGCCAGACACCCTGAAACATGTTTCGGCCACTTGCATCCACGATCTTGTTGTTTTGGTCACTACCCAAAGCTTGTGACCATAAATGAGGGTAGGAATAACCAGTATATCGAGAGCTTCCCCTTCTGGCTCAGTGCTTGCTTCACCACGACAGACTGGTACAGCACCCGCATTACTGCAGTCGCAGCAACAATCCGCCTGTCGATCTCTCGCTCCATTCTTCCCTCATTTGTGAACAAGACCCTGAGATACTTAAACTCCTCCACTTGAGGCAGGATCTCTACCCTTTTCTGGCTCAAGACCATGGTGTCAGATTTGGAGGCACTGATCCTCATCCTGGCCGCTTCACACTTGGCTGAGAACCGCTCCAGTGAGAGCTGGAGATCACGACTTGATGAAGCCAATAGGACTACATCAACCGCAAAAAGCAGCGATGCGATCTTTAGGTCACCAAAGCAGATCCCCTCAACACCTTGGCTGTGCCTAGAAATTCTGTCCATAAAAGTTATGAACAGAATTGGTGACAAATGGGAACCTTGGCGGAGTCCAACTCTGATCAGAAATGAGCTAGACTTTACTACCGGCAATGCGGACCAGGCTCTGACACAGGTCTTACAGGGACCTAACTGTCTGTATCAACGAGCATAGTACCCCATACTCCCAGAGTACCCCCCCACAGGACTCCCCTAGGGACATGGTCAAGTGCCTTCTCCAAGTCCACAAAACATATTTTGACAGCAGTTTTTAATTTTTTATTTAACACAAATTTGATCTAATAGTTTTAAGTGCCCTAAGAGTGTTTTATAGATCTTGAGTTGTAACATTTTCAGTTATAATTAATTTCCTGTACTGTCATATCACTTCTTTCCTTCACTCATTCCTGGCAATGTCCAAAACTTTCCACTAGTAAACATTTGATAAAGTGTTGATTAGCTGAAACTAGTGACATTTCAAATTAGAGCATCTAACAAATGAGATGTCATCCTGGTTGTTTTGTTGAAAGATATATTAAATCTGATGCAGTGACTGAGAGAGCCAGCAACAGTTCATTCACAGTGTCATGGATCCCTGCAGGTCACTGAACATCTCAGTGAATTTCAAAGACAACTTCTAAATTGGGTCTTGAAATGGCCTCAGTCCTGAGCTGAAGCATAGAGAAGGCTAAGAGGTGTTTCTTTTTTTCTTTTTTGTTTAAAAAATAAATTGTAGAATAAATCTTGTTACTATCTCCTTATCGATAATAATTACAATCAGGTGTTTAAGATGCATATTTCCTGTAAATGATGAAACATTTTTTTACACAGGAATTCAATTTACCAAAGCTTTAACATCCTGGTCTCATCCCTGAAGGCAGTCATATTAATCTCTTTTTGTTTGGCTGCCTCTGCCAATGGTGCGTGCAGAAAATGAACATTGTTAGAATTGATCCCGGTACATCGCTCCTAAAGCTCCCCATCTTGTGAATCAGCCCTCCGTTCCGTCCCAATTCCCGCTCGCCGGTCTGTATGCCAGTCAGCTCTGCTGGCAGCCTGCACTTCACTTTGATTTGTGAATAAGAATTTCATCAGACATCAATACTCCTTTGAATCATATCCAAATGGGAATTTTATTGTTCTGTGGACAAGAAACGATGTCTGAGCTCAATATTGTGCTTTTCTTGTAATTGATCACCTGTCTTTAAGTTGGTGTTCTTGAAGACGAAAATTGGATGAAAATCAGCTCACTTTCAGTTGGCTCGGACGAAAAAACCTGAGGGTTGTTAACTTTATATTTCTACATCATTAAATGTAATTAGTTTTATCTAAGAACAGTGTGTCCTTACTGTCCTTAAATTTGTAACTCCTAGAAAGTAAATTGCACAAGTTTCCCTTATAGGTTTTAGTAAATATCAAGTAGTTTGTACACTTGTGCAGTTTGCACATGTGGAAAAAGACAATGCTTCTTTTTTGAGTGAGTAAAACATCCAAAACAACCATATATATATTACATTATTGGTCAGCTTTATCGTTCATAACTATAAAAATGTACCAAGTAGAAAAATAAAAATAAACTTTTTTGTCTGCAAAACATTTTATGTAACAAATACAGGATTTAGTTTGTAAGCATGACTTGCAGACTAAGTTCAGAAAATAAAACATCACAGATTTAAAAAAAAAAGAAAAGAAAAAAAACATTGTACATTTGTGTCATAGGTAAACATCTTTAATAATAATTCTCTCAAAATAGTAGTGCTCTGTTTTGGTTTTACATCAAACATAAACTCAGTTCACTCTAAACTGATTAGCACAGAGAAACATTAAGTTTTTACTAAAGATTTTAAGCCGAAATAAAGCAGGTGTTGTCACATGTACAAAAACAAACAAACAAACATACAAACAAACAAACAGAGACTTATATAACTTTTTTTTTATCTTAGTCAGATTCTTTAGACCACAGAATGATTTTTTTCTCAAATTGTTTCCAGTTCCTTCTGTGCATTCAGTTTATTTTCTTGTTATTTTTTTCTGTCCAGTTTCTGCTATATTATCTGCCTTCCTTACTTTTATCAAGTCAAGTTTCAGGCAGCTGTTTGATTTACTTATTTATATTTTGTAGGGTTACAGAGCTGTGCCCATCTCCCGTCTTTAAGGACATACCTTTACTGTACCTCCGGTATTTCTAATAATCCCCCTTAATGTACAACATATGCTATGCAACTTATTCTAATTAGCTGGAGAGGGGCGCCAGGAGTCATTGCACACGTGGTCCTATTAGACTGATTGACATGCTGCAGTGGGGACGAGTCATATCCCAGGTGAAGCAGCAGGATGTACTGGCCACTTTTTAATCATGTACTCCAGACTGGGGCTGATAGGAGATGTAAGGGTGATTATAGTTCAGGGAGGGCGTCCTTGTGCTGGGGCCTTGTGCGCTGACTTGAGAAATGAATGCATCAGTATTCAGATGGCAGCTTCCTCAGGGGTTACAGAGTCACTGAAGAGATTTGAAACAGAGAGCAGAGACTCAATTTGTTTGGGAACTAAAACCCAATGACTCTAGATTCAGTGTAATCTGAGAACTGATTCCATTCTGATGAGCACAGCAAATGAGAGTAAAATATTATAGATATATATTTAAAAAAAACAGGTTGACCCTAAAACTGGGTTCTTCTCTTCTCTTAATTTTCAGCAGAGGAACAGCACATAGATGGTTTGAGGGGATATTTCTGTGCTGAACGAGTGAATTAAAATGACTATGACTCTATAATACAGAAATGTGCATAGAAACTACACTGAGATCTAAAAAGGCTAAAAAGAGTGGAAGTTCTGCCTATTACACAATGCAAAAACATATTCGCTGCAAAAGGAAAGACTGGATATCTTAAAATGCAATGAAGACAAAAGTGGAAAAAAATGCGCAGTTTCCACAAACTCATTTTTGCAAAAACATTAGCATGCACTTGTCGTACATATTTTGCCAAAGCAGATGTTTTTATTGATATTTTTTTTTTGAAAGTTACAATTAAAATTAATTTGCTCCTAGAAATAATCGCAAATTTGAATGTTTTGGTTGTGTTGAGGTCAGATTGTATCATTTACTGCAAATCAACAACTGACAGGCAGCTCATCACTTATTTTCACAAATGTTTGGAGTTGTTTATGACAGCAGCCAATTTCTATCTGTAAAATAACCTCTTAGGCCATCTATTTACATGCTCGCAATGTGTGAATCCGAGGAAGCGGTTGTCTCAGAATGTAAAGAATCAAATTTTTGCAAGAAAATTAATGCACTTTTTACAAAGTTTTTATGACACAATAAAGTTGGACTGTTAATGAGGGAGAAAAAAAACTGTGAATCATATTTATGTGCCTAAAGTACCAACAGCGCTGGACTGGCCATCGGGCATAGCGGTGGGCCGGTGGTGATTATGGGCAGGCCTGTCACTATAACTAATTTTTGTCGACCGCGATGGCCCACTGGTTGATTTTGTTGAACGACATCGAGCTAATCCAATGAAATCTGTCAGCAATCCTAGGCCGGCCCGCCCAGCCCCTCCCCTTTTGGAGTTATAAATCTTGCCATTACAGCTGGCCGGAGCAGAGGTGGAGAAAAGTAGGAAGCACTGGACAAAGTACGCTGAGAAGCTGCAGGAAAAAATGCAGAAAGGTCTCCAAGTGCACGCAGCAAAATGTGCAAAAATAACCAAAAGTTTCCCACAACAAGCCAAAAAATATCTAACCGACCGTATATATGCTAATTAAAACTGGGAGAAAAAAAAATCAACACAGCCTGGAGCAGCTGGCTCTGCTCCTCACCGGTCAGATGGTGTGTAATCGGACTGATAAGAAAAACCCATAGAGACTGTGTTTAAACTTCGCCCACTTGACCCACCGCTTCTGCCGGAGTTAGAGTGAAGGTCAGCTATCGGACATGTTCCGACTCGTTAGGTGTTTAGAGGTTAGCTAAACCTGCACCGTTCAAGTTGAATTAAAAATAATATGAACTCCTGGAACTTCTGGATGCATTTAAGAGACTCTGGCTTCAAGTTCCTGTTTACTGCAGCTTCTCTACCTGCACAGCCTCACCTGGTGAGTTTAAAACAAACATACTGTATCATTGTATGTAAAACAAAGTGTGCATAGTTTAATTAAGGCTTTGTCTGTGAAAACTAGTAAGAAATAGTTCAGCTCTGTCAGCAGGTAGATCCATAGATACATCAGCTAATTATTCTCTCCATGGTGTCCAAGTTATGTTTGAAATGATCAGCCATTAAAGTTTAAACAGGTATATTTTAATTAACAGTCTGATTGAATAAGCAGCTGTATAAATGTTAGACTGATGGTCCAGTTGTTCAGGTTCACTTATGGTTCTGATGTTTACAGAAATGAACACATTTTTTTACTAAGACATAACTGAAGCTTCTTAAGATAAAATGTGATAAAAGTTGGTCTGTGAGTGTGTTCATGTTTTACAGCAGATTTTTATATTTCTTATATTGAAATATAAGAAATAAATAAACAGGTTTGGGTCAAATGAAATAATTTTACATGAAATTAGAATCCATGGGTATATTAGACTAAATGTTAAATAAAATAGGCTACATCCCTAAATAAACCTTGTAGTATATTAAATTTTTAAAGGAAACCTTTAGATGTAAAGCAGCAGAGCTCTACATTTGACTTTTAGAAAGGTGGAAGTTTTAGCTTTGTTTTATTTGATAATCTGTTCTTACAGCAGCAGGTAGAACTATACAGGTGCTGGTCATAAAATTAGAATATCATGAAAAAGTAGATTTATTTCAGTAATTCCATTTAAAAAGTG
>JAUBOC010000077.1:12645981-12659130 GCA_032275365.1 Anablepsoides cearensis
TGTGTGTGTGTGTGTGTGTGTGTGTGTGTGTGTGTGTGTGTGTGTGTGTGTGTGTGTGTGTGTGTGTGTGTTTTATTTGCTCTTTTCCTCCCATCAGATATCCACCTCTGTAATCTGGTAAATGTTGAAAGACCCTGAACAACTAAACCTCAGCACCCCCATCATTGTGCTCTTAAAGCCCTGAGGCCAATTGTTTGTTCTTCTGTCGGGTCAAGGATTGTTTACCACTTCCAGCTACCTTTCTCACCTCCATCTGATCCCATTTTTCAAAGCAGTCATCGTTTGGACTCTAGTTTTCCCTCGCATCAGACGAGCTAGAAAAAGGTTGCAAACAAATAAATAGCTCTACATGAACACTCCCACATAATGTGGCAACGTTGTGTTTGAAGTAGAACTTCAGCCGGACCCCTGAACAGAGAGGAACTCAGTTTCCCACACAGCACATCTCAGCTCCCTCAGATCAGCATTCAACCCTTTTTCCCATGTGACCTTGGCTTAGAAGCAGAACACTGATACGTTTATGCAAAGACAGGCAAGGCTAAATAAGTGGTTGTTGCAATTGGAAGATTTCAGAAAGTATGTGTAAAACCACTGGATCATACTTGTTTCAGAACAGAGCAAATATGATTTTCGACAATCAATAATTGCTGAAACTACAGATCATGAGGAATAACTGACAATATCTATTATATTGTTGACATGTAGAAAACAAATAGTAAACCCATTAACCAAGTGAGGTAAAGTTACGGTATGATATAAATGTTTCACCAAGAGATAATTCAAATACAAATTTGCAAATAATATCTAAAATAAGTTTCTACTATGAAACAAAATATAAAAAAGGAAGTATCTTAAAATGTTTTAAAATGAACTGCATATAATTAGATAACATGTCATGTTTTATTTTAGAAAATCTATTTTGATATTTACTCCATATAGTATGCTATGAAAATGTCTTCATAGGCAATAGTCGTAGTCAATCATTTCTTTAGTGCCAGTGTGAATGTGTGCATGTGTGTGGGCTGTGAGTGTGAATATATGTACATGTGGGAGATGCAGGCAATGATAGAGAAGATTGAAACATAGACACAAATTCAAGCAGATGCTGCAGAAATCATTTCCAGAGTAACAGATGGAGAGATCACTAGAAGCACGATTCTCTCACCTCTTTGTGCTCTGGGTTCCCAGGAGACTCTGAAGGTGTTTGTTTTCTATAATGAATGGAGCCTATAGTACACCAACCAATGGGGTTTTTTGAAACAAACAAACAAACAAAAAATTGCTTTCATATTTTGGAAGTTTTGAAAGAAATGCTTCAGCATTCAGTTTGAAGTTTGGGTTTGAGGTAAAACATCAGAGGAAAAATGGAATTAAAGTGAAAAATTCAACCACACTGAGTGCGCTTAATATGGGGGGGTCATGGAAGCTCAGTGCAACAGACTTGTTATCTTGAAGCTGCAGGTTTGAGTCCAGGCTGCATCAGGAAAGACACAAAGCAAATGCCAAATCAGACAACACCTGCAGAAGGATACAGCTGTAAAAAAACAACTGACTGATTCTCTTAAGACAACATGAGGTGATTATCTCCAAGAGATTTAACTGTGTTGAGTTTGATTTCAGTCACTTAAAGTCTTTGGTATTAAAAAGATGAAATGTTGACTTAAAGAAAAAAGATAATACATTTAAGGAAGCAAATGTGTAACCAAATAAATCAAATACTGTGGTAAGCAAAGGAAAAAAAATAGGCAAAAAATTCCTATTTATATTAAGTCTAAAGCATAGTGAATAATACCTTTTGTATTTTGTGAAGTGTTTTTATGAATGTTTTGAATCCTGTTATAAGCCAGGGGCTGTATTTATCAAACTTCTTAGAGTGGAATTTTACACTTAAGTGTTGAAAATTTCTTAGATTTACTCCTACTTTCAAATGCCAGGTATCAAAATTATTATGTCTAAAAATCACTTTTATTCTCCCAGATATTTATGACAGCTCCAGAGGTCTCTTTAAGAGCTGCCACTAGGGGTCTGAGATGGACTGAGAAGACAGAGATCACACAGAGAACACAGCTGTGTCTTCCTCCTCACCTGAGTGTGATTCTCAGTTATAAGGTACAGAGTAACTAAAAGGTGTGAAAAACAGTTTAGTCATTCAATAAAAAAGAAAGAAAGGTTAAAAACAAAATGAATCATCATCCAGGATCAGCTTTGCGGCACAGCCAAGTGTTGTAAAGTGATAAATGACTTTTAGGCTCAGGTTTTAGCTAAGAACTTTTTTTACACTTAAGTCCATTCTTAACAGCACTGGTTATTCTAAGAAGTCTGATAAATATGGGTCCTGCTATTTTTAGCAATAGTTGCCTTTTTTCCCTAGTTGGATGAAAAAGATAAAAGTAATCACAGAGCATCTTTTCTTCTCAGCACCTCTCTGGTTTTCATTTTCACTCAATCTATGAGCTGAGATTGGCTCTGGTTTCCCTCCTCTGTGCAAAGTTTTGCTTAAATTGTTCATTTTGCATTCTACCACAAACAGTTTCAGAAAATGCTGTTTCTCTCTGCTGCTCTTTATCGCTCAAGCTTTCACATCAGCATTTAGTGCCCATTTTAGGTTTTCACCTCTGACATAATGATAACTAACGACTAATATGAGGTCATTAATCATTAAGACCCTTTGTAAACAGTCACCTTGTCATGTCTTCTTTTTTATTTTATGTTTTTGTATTTTGTAACATAAAATCCAAGTCTACTAAATATTAAGACTATCCTTGGATCTATACTCTGGTTTAATCTTTACACTAAAAATAATTTACTCCTCTTTTTATATATACGTATAACAGACTGATTTCTAACAAAGGAACTGCAGCTGTTGTGAATTCCCCAGGTGCCTCCTTTGCTACAACACCACTTCAGAGGATCTCAGGGGGAAATGTTTCTAGTAGACAAGGCAAGTTCATCCCTGGAGTGTTTGGAATATAAGAGGGAATAGGCAGTGTGCATGAAGCTATACACACTGCTACACACTGAGGTCTAACTTTAGTGAACACCATCTTCAGTGAAACAGTTAGACTAAATTACAGATACAGCCTTTTCACACACGACTGTCACTGCAGATGGGACAGATTAAATCAGCAGCTTTAGTTGTTCTCAATTAAAATGTTGCGCAGAGCAAGCTTTCTCCTCCTGTCACACAGTTTGTGTGTCTTCTGCCTTTTACACTGATTGCTCCTCCTGTCTGGTCATGCTGCAGTGAAGAGAAATGACTTGGGACGGACAGAAACGGCATCGGAGGTTAATCAAAGGCACTAAAGGTTAGTAATTAGATAGTTAATGTAGCACTAATAAGGACAATCATGCTCTACATTAGGTGCATAAAAAGCCTCACAGATCAAATTATGTGCATAGGATTTAATAAAGATAGCACACTCGTTTAAGCTGGGGAAGTTGTGTAATGAAAAATAAATCAGAAGAGAGGGCGAGAATGATTTAAATCTTCCTGTACATTTATCATTGCTGCATAATCCTCAGAGAAAGTCACTGTAAGTCAAACAAACACCTTCACTGGCTGAAAATAAAACAGGATGATGTGAAGTGTAGTTTTTTTCTGCTTCAGTGCTCCTTTATTTTACAGTGAAATAACCTGTTTTTGTGATTTGACATTTTTTCACAAATTACATTTTGTGAATCTTAGCTGTTAAGTTAATAGGCAATGAAAAATGATGTAGTTTTAGTTTTTTTTTCAAAATTGGGGTCTCTGCAGTCACTAGGTGGGAAGGTGGTAGCCTATTGTGTGAAAGGAGCTTGTCCACATTTGGACCAGCCTGGAAAATTATATATATTTTTAATATGAATATTAGTTATTATTAGTCATAACTTGAGACATAAAGCTGCCAGTCTGACCAAAATTTAAGTCAACAAATTATATTTACATGTTCACAACAATTGTACTGTTACGTTACTTCATCTTCTAACTTGCCCCACAAGACAAGTCAATACAATCATCACGGTTTTGCCAAACTCCACCCACCCAAGAAGTTTTGCCTATTTTCCAAACTTTGCTAATCATGTTTAGGACAAACTCTGCCCACACAGACATGAATCTCCTCCTATGTCCTGCAAAGACCCTAACTTGGTTTTCTCCACTTATTGTAATTTTTGTTAACGCTTATTGTTATTTTTGGGCGTGGTGCTGGTTATTAAGTCTGACAGCTGCAGGTAGGAAGGATCTACGATAACGCTTCTTTGTGCACCTGGGATGCAGCAGTCTGTCACTGAAGGAGCTCTCCAATTCAGTCACAGCTTCAAGCATGGGGTGGGAGACATTGTTCATCAGTGATGTTATTTTAGTCAGAGTTCTACTGTCTCCCACCACCTGCACTGTGTCGAGGGGGCATCCCAGGACAGAACTGGCCTTCCCGATGATCTTACCGCTTCCTCTCAGCTGCAGATAAGTAGAAAAGTTGTGCTTTTCTATATATTTGAACTCATTCGAACAAGACGCATTAGTGTTCTCAATTTAATAGTGTTCTCACTCAAAATTCAATTATGCTAAAGTTTTGCTTTATTACGTTCCATGACCTGAAACAAATACTCTTTGGTATTTAAATTGCCCTCCATCATGAAAGATGTTCAACAGTTTGTTTGTTTGTTTGCTTGTTTGTTTGTTTTAGCAACATATTTTATGAATCACTGCAGATTTTAAAGAAATTTGGAGAACGTAATAATTTGACAACTAATGAACACAGTTCAACATGGCCCCCACAGCTGATCAACTTTAGCAAACACAAACATGACAAGGCAGTGAAATTTACACACATGGAGATTTAGTATTACCAGTAACCGAGATCATCCCAGATGTGTACTTTTTGTTTAAAACTTTAATGTTCAAGTTGTTGTGACTAAAGTTTTTTTTTCAATACCCATAACACAGAAGATGATGATTTATCAGAGACTCGAGCAGTCAGACTCGTTTAATTTGTTAAAATCTTAACGTGTCAATGGAGGGACAGGTTTTTTACAGTTCTACAATTCTCGTATCTGTTAGTGAATGGTATCCATACGCTTCTAGTTATTTATGGAACATGTCAGGCTCCATTGAGTAACGCTCATTATTTTGTTTATTTGTCAATTTTGATTCATTATTTATGTGTACCTGATCATGATTTTAACTAGCCTGTTTTTTTTACACTTCATAATCTGCCTCGTATCAAATAAAACCTAATTTGTTTTAAATTCATCTGCTTGTCCAGAATATCGACATTATTTGTTTTCATCAAATGTACCCACCCATCTGCTATCTTGAGTCTGTGCCAACAATTATCTCATTTCACCAAATGACTTCTGATTGTTGACTGATGAACCTAATAAAAGATTCCCATTAAGACAATTTTTGTCTGTTAAAGTCATTAGATATGATTTATTATGGTTTGGCAACAACTGACCACTTGTTGCTCACAGCCTGCGACAAAGAAACATCAACAGCATCTGGTTTAATTTGGGTTTCGTGGCACAACGATTAGAGCTGTGGCCTCACAGCAAGATGGGTGGAGTTTGCATGTTTTGCATACCATATGTGTTTTCATTTCAGTTTCCTCTCATAGACTAAAAACACACGTTAACTTGTAACTAGATGCATAGGTGTGAGTGAGAGTTTGTCTTAAGGTCATATTCACACCTGATAGTCTGATAGACTAACCCTAACCCTAACCTAACCCCATCCCAGCATCCAATTCATCCCTGATGCCTCAGAATAGAAAGTGGGTAAACAGGATGGACAAAAAAGGTCTCAGTGTAAGCCTCAGTGTTACCCTAAGATATACTGTAAACATGTAGGAGGTGTGGAATAGGAGGAAGAAAGACACGAGTTGCAGGGTGTAGGAGGTACCCACACAGCCCAGCAAGGCGAGACTCAGGCTGTAGCTACAGATTGAAGTTGAACTGAAATCTCTCAGGAAGGGACTGATCAAAGATAGGGTACAGGAGGCCACACTACAGCTCACACACTCTGAGTCAGCAGCAATCTAACATGTATGTGAGTCAACTAAAAGAAACGCATTTGCTCCCCTTGACTTACATTGATTGTTTTCTATGCTTTTTCCTCTAATTTCAGCATCTCTACAGTAAAAGCCTCTTTTTTTACTTGCAAAATGTTTAGTAAATGGAAGTGTAGCTCCAGCCAAAACATTTTTTTTTATCATCTTTTAGTTCTTTTGGCTGTGTAGTTAAACCAAACATACTGTACAGTGTTATTATATAAATCAGTGGATTTCTACAAGATTTTCTAAATCCTTTTTTTATGGTTGCCTCAATTTTGTAATTTCCATCTACCAGTTTTTATTTGCAACGGTTGAATCCAAGGCATTTACTGAAGCCTAATAGTGGTGAATTTGATGTGCAAAAGATTAAAGCCAGATTTGGATGTTTATTCTTCTAAGGCCATCCTGTCATTGTTTAAACTGATGTTAATCTTTTGACAATTTATAAGTTTGTATTGTAAAAGTATTTGTCTTTTCATGATAAATCACATTTGTTAAGAAGCTGACTTCATTATACTGTTTTCTGCATTTTTATCCACTTGTCCCATTTCCTTTAATATTTCTAAACCATAAATAGTTTTAATTTGTCAATATGTTCCATATTAACTTTTATAATATTAGTACAAACTGTTTACACAATGTATGGCAATGAATTCCCTTAAGTAGTTGCTTAGCAACAACTTTTCTGTCCAGTGATTGTCTGAGAAAATAGAGTAATCTTCCATTTACTTCAGTCCTCTGGCTTTTACCACCAAACATCAGTCTGCAGCTTTGTGCAGAAAGAGGCAGTTTTTTTTTTTTTGGTCCAGGATGTAACTAAGATACATGAGCCCTTTTCTTGTTTTGTGAAATAGAAAAAATGCAAATCAGGGAGCTTTATAATGCCTTGGTAATTTAGGCAGTAATACAAATGGAGAGCTATAGGAGAATCAATTACTTGTGCAGCAGTGCCGCTATAATGGTCTGTTATTTCAGTGTTCCAACCGTTTACACAAAACATTTCACTGTTAGACTTATGTTTAAAGTCAGGGTGAAGAAAGTCGTGACTGTCCTCGGTGTGTGTGCTCGGACTGTGCAAGTCAGGGGGAGACTTTCAGTCTCGGTTTCTGGTCACCTTCAGCTCAGAACTATTGCATAACACTCTCCATATTAAACAGCTGTGTTTGCAAAGTTAAGGGCAGTGTATGCTTACTTTAACTAATATTCTTGTTGCAAAGAAATATTGTTTTCCTATATTTTATATGCATTCATAAAGAATTATTATTGATCACAGTTTAATAGAGAAAATAGTAGTTTAGCACTAAAAGCGTAAATCTCTATAAGATGTAAACTTGTCATCCAGTAGTTGAATAAATTAAGGTAAATTCTTAGGTTGTGTGTCAGATCTTTGCTGTTTTTTATTTATATCTGTTTTAAGACTGATTGTTTGCAGTCTCTACTCTTAAATGTCTTCTATGACTAGGGCTGCCACAAACAATTATTTATTTTGATTAGTCGACTAATCGGATCGTTAATTGAGTATAAAACCTACAGGTTATTGCGCCAGAATGCAGCTGCTATTATATAACCATCATTAGATTTTAGCTATATGCTAACTAAAAATAATTGCAGTTGAAGGCAAGTTCTGCCTCACAGATATTCCATTGCACAGGTTTTTCTTTCATTTTCTCAAAATGATCTCACACTTTTGAGCTCTGTTGTCAGGTAGCCATGATACCAGAGCCTGTCTGTATAATGTCTTGTGACGTCCACGGCCTGCCCCTGTTACAACTACTGCACATGTGTGTCAAAGACATAAAGGCAGATGCGGCAGTGGTAGGTGTCAAAGCAGTTCCGAGAGAAAAACAATGTAAAAAAAAGAAAGACTAATCGACTACTAAATTAGTCGTCGACTATTTTAATAGTCGATAAGTGGTCGACTAGTTGACTAATCGTGGCAGCCCTATCTATGACATTAATGAGTATTTTTTTTATTAATAGTGTTGTGCTGCTGAGAAATGCAAACAGGCTTAAAAAAGACAAGAAGGAGAGATTTATCTGAATGAAATGAGAATGCGGTTGTTTTGATTAGTTTTTCTTGTTTGTAGATTATTGTTGTTTAAAAATATTACTTTTGGTAAGATTTTTCTTCTTTCTGCCGCCTTTTATTTTATTTGTGATTTGTATTTTATTGTATATAAATTTATTTTGTTATTTTTAAAGAAATGAATAAAGACAAAAAAAGACAAATAGTTGGAGGTAATGACGTGAAGTTAGAGGTTATGGGGAATGAAGATAAAATGTCAAAAGTGGAAGAATAGAAAAAAGTACACACACAGGTTTGCACAGCTATCTAACTGGGGACATTCCATTGACTTCCATTACATTTGTACAGCCTAACCCTGACCACAAACCCTAGGCTAACCTCACAGGTGACCCTAAAACTAACCTTAACTCAATTTACACCTCGGCCCTAAACTGAAACCCCAACCCACCAATGGCATTTAAACCAAACGGGGACTTGACTTTTGTCCCCAAATGCATCTGTTCCTTAAATGACTGGTGTCTGAGCTGATTCAAGTCCCCAAAAGTGACTCAATCAAACCCAAAGACTCCACATCCTCCTTCTGCTGACATTTCAGCATCTTTGCCTCTAATTCAGTGAAGAAACCTCAGTTGTAAAAAAAACAAAAAAAAAAACAAATTTAATAAGGAAAAAAAAAATTTCACACAGCAAAGCTGCAAAATATCATGCTACTTTGGGCTGGTGTGTGTGTGTGTGTTTGTGCAGACTGCATTTAAGCCCAGTCAGTGTGTTTTTGTGTTTGCATGTTGGTCTGCTTGCTCCTACACACACATGAAGAAAAAAGTGATAACATCAATGACTGAACTCAATTTTATTATGCAAAGTAGTCACAGACACACACGCACATACATGCACACACACACACACACACACACACACACACACACACACACACACACACACACACACACATTTGTTTCTCGACCCAGTGGGGACTTTCCATTGACTTCCATTCAGGTTTTTTAGACTTTATAGCCTAACCCTGACCATTTACCCTAAAATTAACCTCACAGGTACCCACCTGACCCTAAAGCTAACCTAAACCTTGGTCCTAAACCTAACCCCACACCCATAACATGCATTTGGACCCCACAAGGCTGCTTTTTTTTGGTAAAAAATTCCCCACGTTGTAGGAAAAACCCGTGCACACAGACAAACTTCATGTTCAGTCATTTCTCTTAATCTCGTTGAAAGGTTTTTAATTTTACCTCATAGCTTTACCCTTTGACAGACTTTAATTTCACACTGAGAAAATTGTCACCCTCAAGACTTTTTTTTATATAAATAACTTTCAACAGTTGAAACCTGAAACATTGCTGCAAACAAAACTGTCTTGTTGTGGTTAAAATGGAAATTTTCTTTGTTCAGAAAACATTTATCTTTAGATCTGAAGAACAGTGTTTTATAATCAGTCACACAGTGTACTGATAAACATCAGATAAAATAACATCACATGTGGGAATAACAGAACATTTTTGTCTAAATGTTCAATGTACAAAAATGTACTAAAACAGTCTTTAAAAACATATATGTTTTTACATTTCCCACAAATTGTGCATCCCTCCTCTTGAAGACTGTAGTTGAAACAGAAGTGGCCATACTGCTGCTGAGTGATGATCACAGATAATTAATCAATTGTGCAGAAAAGATTTAATATTCTTCACCTCATTACAGACTGCTCGCCTTATCAACAAGACATCAGAGCTGACATTTGAATCTTTGAATCACACTCATGAGGATGATATTACAGATAAAAATCTTTCTTCGCCTGAAAGAAAATCTATTTTGCTGCACGTAGCAATCTGCAGGAGATGAAAGAGACATATGTGCAGCCAACAAATAAACACATCACTTAACCTGACTGAAGGGTGCAACTGATTCCTTGATAGTTTTGTATGTGAGATCTACAAAATCCCCACAAACACTTTAAAGCACAAAGAGGCATTTTGAAGGAAAAAAAGAAATGCTATTTTGGTGCAAAAAGTTGTACATCCACAGTCTTCCTCCCACCTCAGAGTCAACTGTTACTGTAAAATAACAAATGAAAAACTGCAGAGAATAGAATACAAAGACAGTTGAACAAAAAAAAAAAAAAACTGAAAATCTTTCACAAACATTTTCTTATTTGCTGGGAAGAAAATAGCTTTAAAATGAGTTTTGAGAATACAAAATAATTCATTATGATTATTTATACCAAATATTTGTATTGATTTATTATGTGTATTACAAAGAGATGTACTGTTTGGGTACAGTAATGACAGCTTAGTTATTTACACCTCTAATAGCATCAACCCTTTATTCTTGTACTGTGTTAAAGTAGCAAAGAAAAATAAAAGTGGCCAAAGTCTCTGGTGCAGCTGAAAATTTGGTTTTGGGTGATTTTTTTTTTTTTATAAAATTTACAGCAAATGTTTTATTTTGGACTTTCTTGCGCCAACTTTTTGTGTTCAGGTATAAACATTGATTATTGGTCAGGCTTTCATCAGTAAATGCAGGACCAAGCTTCAAACTTGTACTTCTTGAAGTAAATGTATTATTTTTGTTTTTCTTAGTAGAAATTTTAATGTCATGCTCATCACTGTTTGCATCTAGAGAATTGTCTGTTGTTTACGTGAATCTATTTGTTATTTCACAGTAGCATGCTCTCTGCACCACTGGCTGCAGCACCACACTAAAACAGATTATCTTTCCTGCTCACTTCACAGTTGGAGTTTTATTTTATTTTAACCCACGTCTACAATCGGTTTTTCTGGTAACTTAAACTAAAAAAAGCTGCATTTTTACATAAACATATACAACATATCTTACCTTGACCAGCATAAACCCCCTATAAAGAATTACTTTATAAGCACTTTGTTCTCCCTTCTTAGAATATTATTCAGATTAGTTTCTAATTTGGGAATATGTATCATGTCTTTGTGTGTGCTTGTCAGAATAAATAAAGTCAACGTTCCTCGGGGTAGATGCACCACTCTTTGATTTTGTCATTTTTAAACAGGCTCTACCTTCTTGTCTTGTTAAGTTTCTTCCTCTGGGGGTTGTTGTCTGGAACAGATGGCACGAATTAAAGGAGGGATATAAGTACTTCTTGTTACCACAAAAGTACCTGTATTTACTGTACGATGTTGCTTTTTTTAAGGAACTTATAGTTTAAAACAACAACAAGGCAATCCTTCAGTAAAAAACGTATAACATTAATACATGTTAAGGGTTCAAACTAGCCTGCATTTCCTGATGCTGTGAAAGACTGAAGAAAATGTAACAAATTATGATGAATGCAGAATGTTTCAGTGTGCATTTGGTTTCTGTGTTAAAGAAAAAAACTCAAAGAAGAAAAACAGAATGAATCAATTTTTTGATCACAATCTGATTGAAAAAATAAAAAATAATACAAAAAAATGCAATCCTAGCAGATTTTTAAGAATTTAAATTAGCAAAGCGCATAATTAAAATGTTATTGGACAAGTTCTTAACATTTCTACATCTTTTAAATCTTAATAAAAAATAGAAAAAAAAACAATGTCAAAGCACTTGTATAAAAAAAGTAACTTATCTCATTATTTTTATCTGCATTCCGCCTGCATGCTTGGTTTTGTGGCAACAAATTAAAAAAAATGTTTTTCCCTTGAAACAAGTCCAGTATGTCTTCTGAAATATATGAATCAGACCTCTGTCCTCTCCTCTGGAGCTGCACCATCACTATTTCCCTGCATCATTGACTGTGCCATGCAGAGAGCAGTAATTAAGCTGAGTAATCCTGTTTCAGCAACAATAAACTACAGCAACCATAGCACATCTCCTCGTGAAGTAAATCACTGTGAAAATTATTGTAACATTTGCAAAGGAACATTACACTGCAGCTACAAGAAATTATGCACATAGTCCCCAGAGTATATTGCTGGTGTAAACTAATTAGAGCCGTGCAGAAGCAGAGTTCAATCTACTTTGGACAAGAAGGTTTAAGTGGAAGATGTGTTCACATTTTAAAAAGACTGACTGGACAGTCTTGTGACTAATGAGCACCAACACATTTTTTTTTTGATGGAACACACATTAACTATTTGTAGTTTGTTGTAATCCTCCTGATTTTGTGGAAAGTGGAATTAAGGAATAGCTTTTTTTTCTCTTGTGCTTTCTTGAGAATTTTCAAGTTAAATTCATAAAAACTATAATTTGCTAATTTTTCAGCATAAATTATACATATATATATAAGTTTTGTTCTCATTCTTTTTGTCTGTTGCATTTTATTATAATAATTTAATCTCATTTATCTCTGAATTTAAAAAGCAGCATCAGGAACACTTTAATCATCTTTTGTTTCTGAAAGGTTACTTTCACCTACATTTTACTGAAGCACACACAGCTGCTGAAAAGTTTCACAGTTAGTTGGGTTGAGGACACAGTCTGACCAGTTATTCAAACACTGTTTGCTGTTTTTGACGCTCACCTCCATTGTCCTTTATCACCCTGCAGGTACAAACAATTTCTCTCCACAGCTGCGCACCGCCACAGCAGCAGGTTGGGTGTGTGATTGTTTCCCACCCAGACTTCCATGATGGATGTATAGCATGGTGGTTTGAGATGATGTCTACAACGGCTAAAGAAAAAGCAAGGACTGTGCAGTCTACTTAAAGCTTGGACCAGTACCTAAAGTTTCCCCCTTTTCAAATTTAGCAAAGACTGATTTAAGTTCAATTTAATCAACTGATGTAGCAGGGGGCATGTATATGATTGTTTGAAACTTCTTAATGTCAAGGCTACAGCAATCTTAGTTGTTACCACGTTTATTACCTCCGCCAAGGGAGGAGGTAATGTTTTCGGTCGCGTATGTCTGTCTGTCTGTCTGTCTGTCTGTCGTTCCTCCGTTCTGTCATTCTGTCGTTCTGTGGACAAAATTACTCAAAAACTTGTGGACGGATTGTCATGGAAATTTTACCACGTGGGTATTGGCCAAAGGAACAGACCATTACTTTTTGGGTATGATCCGGATCACGATGCGGATACAGGAATATTTATTTTAATTCGGCTGTAACATCAGTTTCAGTTTCATTTCTG
>JAUBOC010000077.1:12659230-12672208 GCA_032275365.1 Anablepsoides cearensis
TTATTTAAAAATCATACATTGTATTTTTCAGGATTTTTGTTTTAGATTCCATCACTCACAGTTGAAGAGTACCTATGATAAAAATTACAGTCATGCTTTGCAAGTGGGAAAACCTGAAAAATCAACAGTGTATCAAATACTTGATCTCCCCACTGTAGATAGATTGATTTATAGATTTACTTTTATTTCATTACATTTAAAGCTAAAAATTATATTTTTACTTCTTTACTTTAAAATTTAACATAATGTTACTCGTTACAAAATTTAATAAGTTCAAGCTCATCATGAAAGAAGATGTTTCTGCACTCTAAAAAATGATGTGCTGGATTTACTCAATAAAGTCATGTCAACTGGTTCCACTAAGCCTAGTCGAGTAAATTAAGCAAAGATAATACATATGTTGCTCAATTTACTAACCCTGGCTTAGTGGAACCAGTTTGGTTCCATAAATTTTAGAGTTTATTTCTTAGAGAGTGTGTAAAAGTACTTTTGCTTTCACGTTTACTTTCCCAATTTCTGTGAACAGTTTTATGACTTTTACTTGAGTAATTTTCTCATCAGTGAAATTTATTTTTACCAAAGTCATTTTCTGTTTTACTTTTACTTAGTTAATTTTTTCAAGGACGTCATAGGCCTCTGGTAAAATTATACGAACAGCTGTTTGTTTGTTTGTTTGTTTGTGCCTGCAGACTTTTTAAACACAGCCCATAATACTGGGTCTCTGCCCGATGCTAGTACTGACAGCCGAGTCTGCACAGGATAGTCCGGCTTTCTCCCTTGTAGATGGTCAAAAAGGACTAAGCTGGAAAAATCCTACAAAAGGTCTATCACAGCTTTTGTCTCTTCATAGGATCAGCACTGGTCTGTGTGTGTCTGTGTGTGTTTGTGTGTGTATTATAGAAGACTCAGGAGAACGCCTGCTTTCTCTCAGCCTCGATCAGTCATTGGCCTCCCTCTCCTCTTCCATTTTCTTCAGCAGCTCATTGCCTTTATCTCCCCCTCGCCTCTCCCTCTGTGCTTTTTGTGATCGTTACCTTCTTACCACTTTTCTCCCAGTTTTGTCTTGTCACCCACACAAACCACCTTGGACTTCCTTAATCCATTTGTTCACTTCACATATCTCATGCACAAGCACAGTTCAGCTTTGCATCTATTTCCTGCTTTTTCCCTGCCATCATTAACCTTCTAACCTTCTTAACCTCTTTGAAGCTCACACTAGCAGGATTTTTCCTTTGCTTAGACCCAAAATTCTCTCAAGGGTAATTTATTTGGATCTCTGTGCCCTGCTGTTTCATGCCTGCTGGCAACATCATGATTTATGAAGTCTTGCTCTGTGTTTTTGAAAGTTGCTTATTCAATGCAATGAATCTGTAACAAGTTTCAAAACGAAAAGATTAATATTTAATGTTTGAGTAACATGAAACAGTTGTTATTATTTTACTGTTTAGCTTTTTTTCTTTCATAACTATATTTAACAGAATATGATACAATCTCAAGTTAGCCTTAGGAAAGACACAAGGAACTTGCAATGCTAGTTTTAAGGGAGGGTGGCACAGTGTTTAAATGACATCACTTTGGTTTAGGATGATTAGGGGTTCAGGAATCCAACAGTGGTCCTGCCAAGTTCAGGTCAAGTTCAAGTTTATTGGCCACATGCTGTACATAGGTATACATAACTTGTAGTGAAATGTTTTGCACTAAAAACAACCTCTGAACAACCTTGTTTGTGTAATGAGCAAAACACAGAAATAATACCATGCCAGGTCAAATGTCATCAGGGTTACCAAGGTCTGTGTCAAATGTTGTGGAACCAGTGCATTCTGATGAAAAACTGGCTACTAGATGAAGACATTCATGGAACAGGTAATATATCACTGTTAGAATACTACTATTTAGGCAAGCCTTAAAAGGGCTGTAGCCTATGGGTAGAGAATTGGCACCATCACCAATAGGAACTGGTTAACAGTACTGTAGCTCAAGACTCTAAGCTCAAACACACAAATATAGGGCTGGCCAATTTCATGGGCAGTGTAGGCAAATGGCTATGGCAGGATATGAGGGCCAGAATTAAGACTATTGTGCAACCCGTGGTTGCTATGTCCCTGTAAAAGGAAGCTATATCTATTCTCAGATAAAGTTCAGCTTAAAGTTTGGTTTTCAGTGTTTTACCTGTTTAATTAATCCCAAGAATTAGGTAAAAAAAATAAAAGCTCTTCAAATGGCTGGAAAAGGAATGGTTTTGAGTAGATCGTTCACAAAGATTTCTGAACTAGAACTGCTTCAGTTCAGTTGCTCATTAACATGAACAGGTGTTCCTCGTTGCCATCAGCAGTTGTTATGAGGAAGACTTCTGGTATTCTGTTTTAAATGAATTATATTGTTAACTATTTTAATTGGACACCTTGAGTTCTAAAGATAAAAAATAATATCAAAGACAAAAATATTTAATTTGTCATGTGAATGTATGGAAATTGGCAGTAGCTGTGTTTCCATTGCAAATGTGCGCAAAACTTTGTTGATATTATGTTAATGTTGAAAAACACAGTTTTGCAATTGCAGTGTTTCCATTAAGTAAGAAATGCTGTTAAAATCAATATGCTTGTTCTCGCGATAGGTCGTAACAAACATGGCGGCAATGGATGTAAACAATCATGCTACCATGACACTAGCGATCAACGTTGGCGTCTTATCAGGGCTTTCGAGCGACAAGCCCCTTGGGAGCGGATATGTATGTGGCGTTTTTGGGAAATTGTAGTCGGTGAGTTTACTACTTTCTTTTACAACTTCGGTGAATTTACTATTTCTACTTCCTATTGTAGTCTTTTTCGCCAGTAGAAACAGCCGGTTCTTGATCACGTGACTCCTGTGATGTTTCCATAGCAGTTTTGTGAAATACACCAATTTCGATTTTGCCGAAAAACCACCTTATCCTAGCGCAAAACCATTTTGTCGAATTTTTTTAGAAATTGACCTGTTTCCATTGAGTACATTTATTTTCAAAATTCTAATTTGCGCATTTTCATGGTCAATGGAAACGCAGCTACTGAGATTTAGAAAACTGCACAAGGTGGCGCCACCTGAAATCATGCTGAGGGCACAGAACTGCCTAGGGCCGGCCCTGCAAAAACGTGTACACTGCCTGGATTGACAGAAGGCCTATGACTTAATGTGACACATGGATACTGGAGTGTGTAAAACTGTACAACATCAACAGGGCACTTAGATCAATGCACTCTTCCACCCCACCAGTAAATACAACAAGGACACTGTAATGGACTTCAGACTGGACAAATGCAGTTAAAGGGTACTCAGAAGTTGAACTACCTGAAGGCAAAATTGTTGATGTCTCGGACAGCTACAAATACCTTGGAATCCCACAAAGATATAGCAACCACGATGTTAAAAATAAGTCAACCATACCTAGAGAGTAAGGCAGTTTGGCACAAAGTCCAAGCATCAGTATGCATTCATACCAGTCATTTGATACAGAACTGGAATAATAGCCTAGCCAAAGGAGGCACTCCTCAAAAGTTCCTCACAACATTTTAAACAATATTAGAAAATCTGTAAAAAAATAAAAATAAATCCAGGTAAATGTACAATGCCACCACTAAGTCTTCAGACTTCATCCAAGAATGGCATAAGGTTCCTGCCACCAAGATGGTTTAAACTGACCCACTTCTGCCAGCTGAAGCTCCAGAACGTGCTTTATGATTGCATTCAGGTCCCTCTGTTCTACAACCTGTGACTGGTAGGGACAGGGGAAATGGAAATATTAATATTCTACCTGAGTGTTCTGGGGTCTGTATCCCAA
This sequence comes from Anablepsoides cearensis, assembly GCA_032275365.1. Classification (NCBI taxonomy): domain Eukaryota; kingdom Metazoa; phylum Chordata; class Actinopteri; order Cyprinodontiformes; family Rivulidae; genus Anablepsoides; species Anablepsoides cearensis. The sequence goes on from JAUBOC010000077.1 coordinate 12,663,045, forward strand.
CAGTCCAGAGATGTGTTTATGAGGTGGACCCATACAATATTAGGCAGGTTTAGCGATGTGAGAATGCATTTAAATTAGCTTTTAAATATAATGAATGTCCAAGGTTAAGTATAAAAATGTTACGAGAGAAAGTGACAAAAGCCTTGTCAAGGTAATGTCTGCACATTTGTGTGTCTTTGTATTGTTTAAATACAAAAAGACATGTACACACTAGAATATTTTCCAGGAACACAAATCTCATAAAAGCTGCTTTTATATTCCAAGGTCAAAGCGCAATACACTGACGAGTAATAAAAGATGAAATGACAGTGGGTTTTGATTATTGTTATCTACATTCCTTTCACATATTCTGCTTTGTGGCAACAGACTTCCAATATGTTTTTTTTTTTTTTTTTGCTCCTGAAATAAGTCCAATATCTCTTGAAATGTATGAAGCAGACTTTTCTTCTCTGCTCAGCTTCCTCTGGAGCTGCACCATCACTATTTCCGTGCATCATTGACTGTGCCATGCAGAGAGCAGTAATTAAGCAGAGTAATCCTGTTTCAGGAACAATAAACTACAGCAACCATAACCCATCTCCTCACCAAGTGAATCACTGTAAAAATTATTGTAACATTTGCAGAGGAACATTACACTGTAGCTACAAGAAATATGAAATATTTTCCTGGTGTAAAGTAATTAGAGCCGTGCAGAAGCAGACTTCTGTAAACAATAAATCAATCTAGTTTAGACAAGGAGGTTTAGGTGAATTTCATGATTCTAATTCAAAGTGATGGAATGCACAAATCAGCAAGGGCACATTTCAAAGTAATTATGCAAATTTGACAGTAGTAGACATGAATTAAAAAAAGGGCAATGGAAAATATCTGGTAAAAATCAGCAAGGATGATTTTATTTTATTTTTTCAATTTGCTTTAGGCAAACATTAAAATTGTGGTTGTGCTTTAAGGGCAAATCAGGTACTATATGCAGAAAATCTGTCATATTTTCTCGGGTGTAATATTCAACTTTCACCTCAATTAGTAAAGCACAGAACTTTGAGAAGACTTTTGCAAAAGCCTACTGCCTTATTTTGCAGCCAGTTATAGTACTTTTGAATGCTCAGTGGCTCAACTTTTTTATTGTTAGTTTCTCGTTAAGTCAAGAATGTCTGCACTAGTTATCCATTTTCATTAAGACATCATGTTCTGTCTGTTTTACTGGCAGTCACAACATCCCTGGGGCGTGATCACGACATCAAAATAATTTAGATTTGGCACACGGTTTGAGGACTTCTTCTTTTCTATTTCATGCAGCAGGGACTAAACACTGACAATAACATTCTTGTTATCTCATTTAAATTATAGGCCTGGTGTATGCGCGTGTTTTCTTGTCAGGAATAAAAGTTGGGTGAAAAACATAAAACGTGAAAACTAAAAACTTGAAAGCCTTCTTTCCCTGCATCAACCCAATCCCTGACTGCACTTCAAGAAGCATCAGACCTGTTTTTTCTCAGTGTCGTGTCTTTGATTGGAAATATTATCTGGGTTACACTGGAGATCATAGAAAACAAGAACCCTTGCTGTTATTTCTTATCTGTGAGCTCTTTTTGGCTCTTTTTTTTAATAACAGTAGAGAAAGCAGCATGAAAACAAGAAGCAAAATGCATTTTAGATTAAAATAAATCCCAGTTCTTGAGTAGTCTCTTGCTTTTCTTTTAAGATGAACGTTTTGCTTTTTTTCCCTTCTCATTATGACTCTCCAATGATACCATATTGTTGCATTCTCACTGCTCAGACACACATGCATGCCTTTTGTAGTGTAGTTTTCTAAAATGATATCCGTGATATGCTTCTGTCAAACTACAGCAGAACTACTGTTTCACTTCATAGTTCTTAATCCTGTATTTATAACTCAATTTTTTAACAGTCATGGTTGATTTGAATTTCTTTTTTATTTCAAAAAACATTCCTTTACTTGTAATGGCTAGGGGTGCCCCGATAAATTGGCCGGCTGATTTATCGGCGCCGATTTTCTCAATTTTGGGAGATCAGAGATCGGCCAATCGGTGGAGAAGATCGGCAGAAAAAATTGGCCTTTCTACCTCCGCAAAAGTCTGAAAACCACTTTCCTCTCTGCTGTGAGCACTACCTAATATCCAGTTAAAACAAATTTGTATTGTTTCAAGGGTATTGTTCAACATTTTTCAGTAAAATAACATTTGTACATTGAAGTTGTGTTGTGATTTTATAATATCTGATAGTGTCAGCTATTTAAAAAATCGGTATCGGCCAAAATCGGAATCGGCAGGTCAGACTTTTTAAAGATCGGAGATTGGCAAGAAAACTGGAATCGGTGCACTGGAATCTGTGCCATTACTAATGGCCCCTTTAATGAATGCAGTGCTAACATGCTAACTATAGTAAAAAGTCATTTTTGGCTGCTCATCTGGATGTTTGGGAAAAGTAATAGTTTTTTGTGTTTTGATAGTTATTTAGTCTTAAATTATCTACAGTTTTAAATTACTTTTTATCTTTCAATCTGACATGATTTTGGTGTAAATTTCAGGTAAAAATACTTTAAAATTGTATGTTTGCAGGACCTTGTTGTTTTGAGATTTTGTTGCTGCATTTAATTACAAAATCAGGTCTCGTGTCTTGATATCGTCAAATAATTAAAAGCAGGGTTTGAGATACTTCAAACCCAAATTTAACTTACAAATTCTCTTTACTGTTGTGCTCAGGGTTTGGATTTAAGACTCTACCTTAACAAATATTTAAACACTGTTTGCTGTTTTTGATGTTCACTTCCATTATCTTTTATCACCCCACAGGTACGATTTCTCTCCTCAGCTGTGCATCGCCACAGCAGCAGGTTGAGTCTGTGATTGTTTTCCACGCAGACTTCTATGATGGATGACTAGCATGGTGGTTTGAGATGAAGCACACTGGGAATTAATGAAATATCCCAGAAATGTGCTGTCTTCTTCCAGCTTTACTCAATGGAGTTACAAGACGTTACGTGCTTGTGGGTTAATTTTAATCAATTGGTTCTGCAAGAGAGACATTGTGGGTTTTTTTTCTTAATGTGTAGCAACTTAAAATGTCATGACACAAAAGGTGGCAGCAGTCTTAAGTTTGTAACAAATGCTGTCCTATTCTGCCGTCAGTAAATGCAATTAAGTGACTCAGATTAACTCTGAACTGACTGAGTGAATTAGAAAACAATCTAAATCGTTTAATTGCCAACAATCCATCCGCTTTTCCCCAATAATACATCATCAGTGGTACATTGACTAATAATCCCTTGAGACATTGATGTTTCAGTATTAAGATAAGATAAGATAAGATAAACCTTTATTGTCCACCGAGGTGGAAATTTTTCTTCGGCTCTCCAGCATATTATATAAGCAGATTCAATCATTCTGCTACTGACTCATGTCACCATTGTTTGAGCTGCAGCTCCAGATTTATCCATCCATCACTCAATCCATTCATTTTCTTTACCTGCGTTTCTATTTCGGGCTGGTGCCTATCTCCAGCAGTCATGTGAAAAGTGAGGTACAAACTGGACAGGATGAAAGTCCATCACAGAGCCTCATAGAGACAAACAATTCACACTCTTACTTACACACAGGGACAATGTAGAGTTTCACACACTTATTTTTTACTTTTAAAAAATGATATTTTACACAAACCAACTTTATGTTTTAAGTTTTCTGAAATAATTGTAAAAATAAATCATCTTTTAAAAACTTAATGATTCCATAAACAATGCTATTGCAGCAGTAAGTATCATCCTTAATGTATTCTATTCAAGAATTAACAAATGGATCGTTTAAATTTTATTTTACAACCTTCTGATTGGTTGACTTGTTATAAACATTAAATACTTAAACCAAACAAGCGAAAAAGGACATTGTTTAGTCCACAGTTTTACGTTTCGATAATCATCAGTTAAAATCACCCGCAGCAAGAAACAAAAAACTCTGCATGCATGACTGTTTACCAAAAAATGAGCAATGGTTGCAGCAGTCAGAGCTGCGGTGAGAGCAGCTTGTCAGCCGTCTGATACCAGTGGGTGTCATTTTGATGTGCATGCCCTGGAAAAATGCCGAAGTAAGAGCGCCGTGTCCTTTATGGCTGTGGATTTACTCTGAAAAAAAAAACACTAACTCCCAGATATGTCTATAATTGTGGTGTTAGAGGGACTCTGGATTGTAGCTCATTAGGAGAAGAGCACAGAAAGCCTCGGGGCCTTTCAGGAGACACAACAGAGAAAGAGATTGACAGCTGCAGTGAAAGAGGGACTGACTGTCACAATGAAGATTAAAGCACTGCACAGAGACACTACCTTACATAACGACTTATTACTTTCTGTGCAAATGAAATAGTACACGGCTCCAGTATTTGGACTTTGTGATTGCACTGGTGGTAATGAGAACTTGATATTAACTGTTTTTTTCTTTATTATACAGTGTTTGCAATGGTTTAAGCTATTTAATGATGGACATAATTGTGCCACCGCTGGGAGAATTTTTCAATGTGACACTTTTAATAGAAGAAAAAAGTCAAAGAAAGTCAAACTATAAATAAATTTGGTGGATAAAAAAACATTGATGTTTAAAAAAATCTGCCACCCATTACATGTTTCTTACATTATTTTACTTCATTGTTTTGTTATAATTATAACATTTACTTTTCCAAGAGGCACTCAAAGTCAGTTAAACTAAAAAAAGATAATGACAATTGTTGATAAACCACAATAAACTGATGTATAAATCTTATGGTCATGATTTTTTATATAATATTACGCATTATCTATTATAAGTGCTTTTTAATATTTCAAATAATTAAAAAATATATGTACATTTGGAAAAAAAATCCTGACACAAATACATACTATAACATCTGTGCCTGCTGAATAAATTTTGGAATGGCCTCATGATGCAAATGCCAGGATTTCTGGTCAGGGTTTAGACCCAGAACAGCTGGGAGGAGGGGGCCGTGAAGCCTGACAGTTGGCAGTAAAATCTTTCAGCCACATTGTCTGTGGAGTAAAATTTCTGTGAGTTTCTTGTTCCAGCTCATTGTTAGATACCCTGTCGTGCCGGTCGTGAGGAAGTTTGGACGATAATCTCTTTATTGAAGCATCACAACAACTTCCTGGTCAGAATTCAAAATGACATAAAAACACTTGGTTGTCACTGGACTGCAGTGATGAAATCGCTTGGTGTTGCTGTGCAACACAGTGTTTCAAAGTGGACCATAATACATAAACCCCCTAATATGTGTATCTGATGCAAAAAGGACTCAGTGTGAATATCTACAACAAAGCAATTGCTTAAAATGCTACAGTTTTTTTGTAGCACTTAAAGCAATTGCCAAAAAGAAGAAGGAAAAAAAATTCTTATCTCTTGGCTCTCTTCTGAGCATTGTCACAAATCAACTGTAATTCTCCCAACAGAGTGCTCTGACCTTTGCCAGCCACAGATAAAATACTGACTGTGCTTCAGTGCTTCGTATTAAACCACTTCGAAAAGAAAGTGGAATACCTTTTTAGAACCTAAATAGATGGATGTAAGAGAAGCAACTTAACTGGCTGGACTGCTGGTTTTACAATGCTTTTTTTTTGAGCATCTTCTTATAACTTTTTAAAATGAAATATTGGGTAAATACAATGAGACAGAAAGTAGTATTCACCCCAAGGTCACAAAAGTTCATTCATAAAACAAGCGTTTTAATGAATGAATAGCTTCCTGTAAGTATTTAGCCTCTGTGTCATTTATTATTACCTTTAATTTAGTTCTGCTTGAACACCACTTACCACCCTCTCATTTCCTTTGCACATTGCATCCTTGGTTTGGCACCTGTAAATACTAAGTACATCTTTGTTAACATAAACATTCTCATAATATTCTCTCTCCGCACGGATTCCTAACTCTTTCACGCTTAAGCATGGATGAGCTCATTTACATATTCCGAGTTTCTTTCCACCTCATTAGTTTTGGTGCGCTGCACTTTTAAAAGCAGCACTCAGACATAAACACCTGCGCAACAAACCGACCTTGCAGTTTGACCCTTACATCTGTTTAACAAGGTGCCAAGCTGTTATAGTTTGGAGGAACATTGATTTTTAAATCAACTTGGTTCTCTTCAGTACGTTTTGCCAACCGGGAATTGTAGCTGCCTCGCTCTGCCAAGGAACAGATTTTCAGTCTCCACTGCCTGCCTGTCCATGACGTCCATGTCCTCCTCTCTGTCTGCCTCCCTGCTTCTTATTGCCCTTGGTGTTGCAGTGACTGAGAGCGCAAATCCCCCTGGAGTTGGATGCAGTGTGTGGTTAACACAAGAGTTTAAAGGGAATCATCAACATACACATCAGGGACACACACACACAGGTCAGTTTGTACCCACACATGCATTCACAGGCACATCATTCTCACTCTAATAAGCCACCGGCAGAGTTTGGGTTTAGATACTTCAGAAAAGATGGATTAGATTAGCATTTGTCCCACATCAATTTATTCCTCATTCAACTCTGCCCTTTTCCTCTTGATCTCCTTTGCTTCCATTTTTTTATTTTACCTCATGAAATAAAACTGATTTCATGCTCTCCACTGGTCACTTGTTAAAATATCAGTTCCGTGCCATTTCACTGGACACCTGCAGGAAGTTCAAAGCTCCAATCTGGCAATGTTGTAAGTCTGAGCACAAGAGCTCATTATAGCTGATTATAGATCATGCTGCTGTAGCTTAGTGGGAGCTCAAATGTCTATGGAGTATGATGTAACAGTTTCATATAATAAAAAAGTATAGATGTCTTAACATTGTGTCATTTATTAGTTAGTGATAGTGAATAAATTATCTATCGAGAGTAGGAAGTCCTCACAAACTGAAGACTGGAGTTTCTTAACAATGTTGACAAACTCTAGTAAAGATTTAATGAGTTTTATGAGCATTAAAATGACATAAGTTAGTGTTGATTACCTTATATTATGGTATCTAGCTATAGCTATAAAAAAGAGCTTATATACTGGTATCACTTTATTTAATAACTACACCTTGTTTAGCCTTACCTAATCATTAACAAATGGTTAGTCAACCTTGAAAACATCATTAACTAAGGAGGATTTATATTTAATAGACAGACTGCAGAATCCTTTAAAAAAGGACTAAAAACCTACCTGTTTTGCAGTTTTTATGGCCATGTTTGATTTTTTTTCTTTCTTTCTGATGTAGCACTTTGAGATTCTTGAATGTAATGTACCCTATAAATCAAATGTATTATTATAATAATAATAATAATAATTATTATTATTATTATTATTATTATTATTATTATTATTATTATTATTAATAAGCTATAAATTAACACATTTTACAATTCTTTAGTACTTCGAATACCAAAACACTCAGTGTTTACAAACATGCTGTGTGAAAGTACATATAAATGAGCATGAATAAACTTTATATATATATATATATATATATATATATATTAGGGGTGCAACGATACAGAAAATTCACGGTTCGGTTCGATACTTCAGTCTCACGGTTCGATATTTTTTCGATACAAAAAAGAGATATTTCCATGCCCTTTTTAACTTGCAATTTATTGAAATTAATAATAAACATTTGTTTAAACTCAAAAATCCTGTTTTTAAATTAAATATTGCTAAAACATCAAGTTCCTCAGTGGATCTGCGCTCCATAATGCAGTCTTAGTGGAGTAGTTGAACAAAGATCCACTGATCCTTCAACACAGAGCATCTTAAAAGACAAGTTTATACAATACATAAAAAAATCTGTATTGGTCGATACAAGTGTCTTCGATACGGTTCGGTGCGATTCGGTTCGGTTCGATATGGGTACATGTATTGTTGCACCCCTAATATATATATATATATAACCTAAATAGTAATAAAGTAAAAGGTAGATCAGTGCAGGCAAAAAATATTTGTTATAGTCTAAATTTTCTGAAATGGTTTTGTTATCCCTTAGGAAGGATGTTACATGAAAAGAGATTTTACTTGGAGCACAATATTGTATAATAGTTTATTCAGCCGTTTTATACACTGAAAAATATTTTCGTTTCCCTTTTGTTGCTGTCTGTTTCACAAAGCAAAGCCAAGCCCTTAAGCCGTGGATTGAAATACATGCTGACATTTTCAAGTGGTTCTGAAAGATTGTTCTGTGGACAACTAAAGCTTTTTGGTGGCATATGCTCCGTATGTTTTTGAGAAAAAAAAAGATCTCAACAAGAAGTTGTGAAAAATAATTATATGATATTGTCAATCCTTTAAAAACACACACACACACACACACATACACACACACACACACACACACAACATCCATCCATTATGTTCTGCTTATTTGGGGTCAAGGTCGCGGCGGCGGCAGCTAAGCTAAGGAATCCCAAGGTTTTACCAGGCCAGCTGAGAAACATAGTCCCCCCCAAGCGTGTTCTGTGTCTTCCTCTGGGTCTCCTCCTGGTGGGATGTGCCCGTAACGCTTCCCCAGGGAGGCGTCCAGAAGGTATCCTAACCAGATGCCCGAGCCACCTCAACTGGCTCATCTCAATGTGGAGAAGCAGCAGCTATGATTGAGCTTATCTCTAAGGTAGATCACTCTGTGAAGGAAACTCATTTTTGTTTGTATCTACAATCTTGTTCTTTCAGTCACTACCCAGAACTCATGACCATAGATAAGGGAAGACATATAGAATGATTGGTATACACTGTATGCTGTGTATAATATAAGTTTATATATTTTTTTCCTTCATAAAGTTGCTCTAAGTTACCTGTAACCATAATGGTTGTGCGCCTCTATGGACTTCAATGAAAAACACTGTGTTGCATAGTTGGTATTATTCCTTCCTGTGACAGGCCTTAGGACTTGTTATTCCCACATTGTGTGATTCCTGGTCATCCGCTGCAACAGCATCTGGCTGTTTCCATCAGATTTTTACTCTTTCTGACAGAAAGGCCACTGAGATTCAATGTTAATAAAATGTGTTTACTGCTGGGAGACGTTCCTGGCTCTGAGCTTCCAGTTTGCTGCAGAGCATGAACACTCAGGTCATTCCAGGAAGTTCAACAGCAGCAGAGTACAGTTGTGGTCAAAAGTTTACATACACTTGTAAAGAAACATAATGTTATGGCTGTCTTGAGTTTTCAATA
>JAUBOC010000077.1:12782800-12792844 GCA_032275365.1 Anablepsoides cearensis
GAAAACATTTTCAGGCTAACAAGATTAATAATCAAACACATTCTGCTCTTGCTTAGTGTATCATCTCAAAAGAAGATTAAAAAAGAATCGAAATTGGGAATCGTTGGGAATCTGAATCGAAAAGAGAAATCGGAATTGGAATCAGAATCGTTCAAATTCAAACGATGCCCAACCCTAATTGAATTGTACCAGAAGTAAATACAAAGTAAAATTGATTTGAAAATGTAACACATCAGGTTCTTGTAAGTTTCATCCTAAGTTGTAAGTTTTCATAAACTAAATCTCTTGTCGGTGATGTTCTGGGAGCTGTCTGTAGCTTCAGTCGGTCTCCAGGCCCATTGATATACTGAGTTATTATCGATAACTAGTGGACATACCTACACAACTGAGACAAAAACAAAAGGTTTGCTAAATGAATGTGGTCAGCCCAAGAAGAAGTTTGATCAGATTATGCAACATGTTTTACAGGCATACAGGATTCATTCTGTCCCTCCATTTAGTTTTAAATATATATTTGAGTTGTGACTATCATGTCATAAAGGTGTTGAGCACTGCAGGTTCACACTCATGATGATACTGTGCTGAAGACACCTGACATTTGTTTATCTAACTTAATCCGTCATGCAATAAATATTGTTGTACTTAGTTTAAACTCAGTTGTAGGTATTGGACTATTTGACTGACTGTGTCAACAGAAACCTTTCAGTTCAAATCCTATTTTATCTGTGCAAACATTTTGAACCAGCAAATTAACATTGAGCTATTTGGGGATTTTTTTTTTCTACTTATGTGGTTGTATTTCCTTTCTGCAGTTTCCTGTGCTTTTTACTTGATAATTTTGCTGAAATTTCAAAAACGGCTTCTTTTTAGATTTAATGAGAGTGCATTTTTGTCATTTTTATTTTCTCTACACAGCAGAATATTGTCTTAAAAATGAATCCTTCTAATTTGTTGCCTAAAAAAATAGATTTTTTTTTTTATAGACCAAGTACATCAATATAATTTTCAACATCGGGCAAAATGCAGTTGCACTCCTAAAATGTCAAACTTCAGAGTATAAGCTTTAATTGTAGACATGGTAAAGTGTACAATTACAAAACTGTAAATGTTCTGTTGCATTGGTCAGGTCATCAGAAAACAACAGTGTTGCAAAAATGGTAATAATCCAGATCTGCTTTTCATCATTTAATTAGAGCTGCATGATATTAGGAAAATTTGATGTGCAATATTGGTATAATACTGCAATGGCAATATAAATTGTAATAAACCCATGTTTTACCAACTTATTTTATTTTTCACAAGCATGAAAAGATGCATGAATCAGATGCACCCACAATACCTACAACCCTTTTAACCTAAAACTGTACTTCAGAAGATTATCACAGGGGAAATCTTGTCATTGTGACCTAGATGCTATAAAATGTTTTGTTTTGTGGAGAGAGAAACAAAATCAAATAATGAAAACAAATCTTGAGGGTTTTACCATCAAACCAGTTCCAAAGCCAATTCAGAGCAAGTGTTTACTTAGCATCACTACTTTTTGTTTCAGTCACTAACCAAATGCAAATGAAGGGTATTTCACTGCACCAACTCAAACAACAACAAACTGCTTTCATTATGGACTGGAAGGGATATTTTAAAAAGCAGCTTTGGTGGATTTTTTTGGCATAAATGTGTATTCAGACATTTAACAAGTCAACTTTCTTGTGATGATTTATTAAGATGTTATAGCACGAGGACATATTCAACACAGTGCAAGAGTCTGAGGAAGCTGCAGCCCCAAACTCAAAGCAGCTGGCGGCCTGTGATTCGTGCAAATTAGGATCCAAAATCTAATTGGCAATTGGGAAATTCTTGTGATTGGCTGTGGGATTTGTGCATGCTTCAATCAACTGACACGGGCCTCATGACACGAGTTTGCTCGATTAGATCAGAAATGGAGCCTGACAAAGTGACCCTAAAATTCATTAATCAGAGTAGAACATTTTATTTATCATGACATGTTTAAATCCACAAATATGGAATGTTTTTTTGTTATTACATTGATATTCTCATATTGTCATATTTGATGTGTTTTTGATGATCTTGATGATGACATTGTACTACAGTCATGAAGTATTCTTTAGAATTAGTTAACATTTTTCATCCACAGCAGCAAAGACTAAATGTTACATTAGCTAAATTTGACATTTTTGAAGTATGGAAGAATCAGTTTGTTTCTAAGGCAAAGCAATCACATACATTCATAGGGCTGGGCGATATGGCCCAAAAATAAAATCTCTTTTTTTCACCCAGAATGCGATTTTCGATTTGAATCGATTTTGCTTCCCACTTAACAGAGTGCCTCTGTTTCAGGTGTCGAAACAAATTTGTTGTACTCCTGCGTTTTGTAGCAAGAGCCTTCAAACAGATTTAGTAGTGAGGTGTTTGTTGCTCCAAGTCTGAGGTTGCGAAACCAGAACCAGTTCCAGAAAACTGAAGAAACAGTGCTGCATTCACAACTAAATTCAAGATTGTATATTAATTTATTTTATTTATTTTTTGTGACTAATTTTTAAGTCACCAGCTGGCATTTATAGTCTACCTAAAGTGTTTATCTCTCATTTGCATTCCATTGAATAAATAGGTTTCAGTGGTTTGGAAATGCCGGTTGGCATTGTGAAAAGTGTTCACAAACAAGGACTGTTGTCTTTACGGATGCTGCTTTAAACAGTTTGCAGGGATAACAAGAAACGCTCTGTGATCTGTGCAGATAAACTGTCTCCATGCACTGTGGTCCTCTACAGAAACTCTAAATACACCAGAGAGAGGCTCAAACATTTACTGGAAGAGACTTTTGATGTGACGCAATGACGTAGGTCTGTGGTGGACCTTTTTGGCAGTGGAAATACAAACTGGTTTTTAACCGTTTACCAATACCAGTTTATATCCGTCCCTGAACCAGCACTGCTATGGTGGAAAAATTGTGTCTATTTCCAAGTTAAAAGATCACAATGATTAATAGGTTAATAGGATGTGGAAGTTCCCAAAACCTTGGCAGAGAGAAACTGGAATTATGTTGTAGATGAAAGTAGAGTGGGCAGAGGGTGTTGTAGCATAGCTAAAAGCTCAATGTAGAAACTGACAAAGAGAGGATGAGACAGCAGTTTTGGGGCTCTGTAGGCCAGGAAGCAGAAGTAGAGGATGACCTGTTGCTGATATAACTTCTGTAAAAACACACGAAGTTGGTGTTAAAGGCCAGATGAAAAGGGCATCTAGCCCTTCAGGGAAATACAGAGTTATTGCTGGTCTCATTTGTCATCAAGCTTCACAAATAAGCAAAAGCTGTTGCTGCGTCCAGTCTAAAGTCTTGTGGATTTTAGATCAGAAGGTACTTTAAAATCGAACACAGCCTATTGTTCATTGTTGAGGATCCTTATTACTGAGAGGGTGTAAATAATATACCACAAATTTCTCCAGTTTCTTTGTTTTATCTTTCTTTAAACTGAAATTTTGGCTTGAGTTGTGAACAACAGATGGTAGGAAGAAGGCAGAGACGCTTTGTTCATCTTAATTAATGTTGATGGTTTATGCTAATGGTGCTGAGAGGCTTCCGAATATACCAGTTCACCTGATTGATGTGCTTAGTGAGACTAAATTTACACTCAACGTCTGATGGACTGAGGCGTTTGCAGGTTTGGCACCAATAGGAATTATGCATCACATGTCAAAATTGTCATTGTTGGTTAAGAAAACGAGACAAACTAAGTTTCTGTCATGCTCTCTGGTGACTGGTGCCATGGCTGTTAAGGTATTAACTATTAATAACTATTAGACAGAACTTCAAAACTGACCATCAGACTATCTCATTTAAATGTTCTACTGACAAGCACTGGTCTATATTGGCTGGGCGTCAATGTACACTAATCTTATTCATCCATCTCACTTCACTGTCCTCCTTCCTCATTCACTGTTTCCATCCACGCCCACCCCTCGGTCTCCACTCACAGGGTGTGTGCTGTGGTGTGAGGCAGCTGCAGTGTAGCAGCACTTTCATCGCTCACACTCTCGTGCATGTCAATTCAGCCTGTCCAGCAGCCACGCACAGTCTCTCTCTGTGCTGCCTTCTTAATCGTGGCTTTTTCAGCAGAACATATCTGACTCTAAGATGGGCTGCTGGGGTGTGGTGACGTTGCAGGGATCCATTCTCATTTCCTAATCTCCTTGTTTTTTTGTTTTTTTTGTGTGTGTGAGCACTCCCTTCTTACTTTTGTCCTTCCTCGTTGGCTTTCTTCTCTCATCTTCCTTATTATGTCATCTCATTTTTTTTTCTCTTCTACTCAGCCGTCATTTCCTCTACTCTGTGCTTGTTGGCCAGGCTTTTTCATCTGAGTCAGAATTGTTGGAAGTCCCAGCCTCTCTTTCTCATTCATTTTTGGAAACTCATGCCTGAAAGCTTTGCTGTTTTTTTTCCTCATCAAGCTTGTTACTCTCAGGAAAACTTTGATGATTTGCTGTCAACAAAATCCCAAACAGATTATTACCCTAGTGTATATTTTCATTCTAATGCATACTCTACTACTCAGAAGAATAAATGATGATTGACAGATTAGAAACAGTAATCTACAACGAAAATTCACATATATTGTCCTTCAGATAGTTTTCTTGAGGTAGCACTAACATTTGTCTTGCCTCCTGGTGTGTGTTTGTGTGGGTATGTCAATCTAAACTGTGTAGCCACAAAGTTTGTTCATTAAGAATAAAATAAAACTAGCTTCTAATTAGGGTTGGGCATCGTTTGAATTTGAACGATTCCGGTTCCTCATTTAAATTCCACGATTCCCGATGATTCCCAATTTTGATTCTTTTTAGAGGCAGGGTCAAATAAGTTTACATGCTTTAAATGAGGTACACTTATATACAGCCAAAGAGTATTTTTCATCTTGTTCTAAAATGATACACTAAGCAAGAGAAGATGTGTTTGGTTATTAATCTTGTTAGCCTAGAAATGTTTTCCTTATTTCAAATCTTACCAAGCAAAGTTGTCTTACTGTACTGGCAGATTATTTCACCTAATTTGACAATTTAAGTCTGAACACCAACTCATATTGGTGTTCGGCGGCTCACAAGGTTTTTTTCTTTGTTCTTGTTGGGCGGCGGCTTCTTCCAGTTGGTGGTCTGGGTATTGAAACTAGGCATCAAAATTTAAAAGTACGAACGATTCCGGGAGAATTGAAACATTAGTCCCGGTTCCAATCGATGCCCAACCCTACTTATAAATTATATTCTTGACTGTCTTTTTTTTTTTCTTTTTTAATTGCCTGACATTTTCTGATTTATGCGTTATTAAATTCAACCTTGTAGCAATAATGTTTTTCATGTGTTCATTATGTCATACAATTTACTTATAAAGTTCAGGGTTTTTTCATGCAACAAGGAGGTTGACACAAACAATACATAATATAACAACTTTAATTTGTGCCACTTGTGGTAAATTAGTTCTATGTTTTACCTTTTTTAATGTGGTTAGTAACCTTGAAACTAGAAAGAAAAAACTAACAATAGATGTTTGTCTTTTCACAGGCGGAATCTCACCAAACTGTCGTTGATTTTCAGCCACATGCTGGCTGAACTGAAAGCCATCTTCCCCAATGGTCTTTTTCAGGGCGACAATTTCCGCATAACCAAAGCAGATGCTGCAGAGTTCTGGAGGCGTGCTTTTGGGGACAAGTAAGCTCTTTTGTTTATGACCTTTTATCCTAAACTCAAAATTCATGCGCTTGAGCTTTCAGGAGGTCTTTTTAAAGTTAAAGTTAGTCTTTAACACATTTTTTAAAAAATGGTACAGTTAAAATGTGTGCGAGAAACACACACTTTTCTTGGAAAAATGTTTTGACCATATCATAGATTAAATCAGGTTTTGCAATGTAAATTTTGTTAATGCATGAATAGTTCAGTTCCCACAGACACAACTATTGTGAAAAGTACAAAGAAACGTCGAGGCTATTTTAAATACTGCCCTTTATACATCAGTTTGGATTTTTATCAGATAAGGTTCATTTAATTTGCATCTAAAACAGGAACTGACCAAGATATTTCAGCCTATATGGATTTGCAAATGTTGGCCTTTGAGCTCTTGAATTCATTTGTTTCATATCATACAGATGATGAATTATTTTTAGAAGAGCTGACCATCAAATCTTGATTTGGGACTGACATAGGTAGCTTGAATGTGATAAAAAATCATTTATTTTTTATTTGAAAGCAATTTTAATTTCAAAATACACTGGACATTTTGTTTATAAATCAAAGTGTTATAGACATCACTGTTTTTATAGACAACAGAGAAATTAAGAAAAGGTCCATTTCCAAGTTAAAGTTAAAACGGTTGATGAGCCTAGTTTGTTTGTTCTTCATAATATTAAGTAAGCCTTTATTTTAGTCTTACACAGAATGAGATCATTTTAATTGGTTACTATTTTTTTTACAGAACCATTGTGCCTTGGAAAGTGTTTCGTCAGTCCCTCCACGAATTTCATTCCATCAGCTCCGGGCTGGAAGCCATGGCTCTTAAGTCCACTATAGACCTTACCTGCAATGACTACATCTCTGTTTTTGAGTTTGACATCTTTACGAGGCTATTTCAGGTAGACAACACTACACACACACACACACACACACACACACACTTATTATGCACCTCACCCTTTGCCTCAACATTTCCTTGTTGGTTAATAAGTAAAGAAATGTGCAACAAACAAGAGAATGGAACTTGAGATTAGCACCTCATAAGGGTCTGTTGTTTTTTTTAATGTTCAGGAAAACATTTTGATGACAATTTTAAAACCGTCAAGACACATTTTTTTTAGATCAGTTTATGCCATCAAAGTAGACTGGAGGTAAAAGTTTACTCCACCAGTACAATTCAGTGTAGGCTTGAGTTTCTTATCTACTTTATATTGGTTGTCTGGTCTATAACTATAAGCAACAACAAGTCAGTCCGCTGCTCTAATGGCAATTCTTGCAAGCTGAAACACAACGGGATAGGAGAAATCATCTAAATCTTGGTTTGGCATGTTTTTTTTAGTCACCAGAGTTGGCAGTATGCAATGTACTTGAGTATGCAAATAAAACTACAAAAAAAGCCACACAAATTTACTGTAAAAATTATTTCTGAAAAAGGAAGTTCCCCTAGAGTTGATCTACAAAATTTATTTAGGTCTGCATAAACCACAGGGTTAACAGACTGTACTCCTACAAGTAACCCTCTCATATGTAATCGGCTCGGGTTTAATTTACTTTATCTGAAACACTAGCATATCTGCTGTGCAGCAGTGTATGCTGTTTATTCCCTGAGTGACATTATCCCTTGGTACTTGTGTGTGAGGCTCCAACAGGCTTAATGAAGCCTAAACAGATTAGACATTTCCTATGTGACACTCCCTCTAACAAAAAAAAGTTCTCCTCTGCATGTCCTCAAACTCAGAAGAGGAAGTAGGTTTGTGGCCATTTTAAGACCTGTCCTCAACATGTTACAGACTCTAGATGAAATGTCTTGTTTTTATTAGCAGTAATACACTAACTGAATATGAAGAACCCCTCTTTGGTCACATTATTTTCAGTGTTTTAGCTAACTTGGGGTAATATGTCAACTGGTAGAAAAGGCTAAGAACCTGAATGAAGTTACTGGATTTTACTGGACTCTTGTAAGTTGTAAGCATTAACTAAGAGAGTCTGATAAGATTAGAATAAAACAGGAAAAAATGACTTGCAGCACAGGAAGGTGGCATAAACTTCATTAGGCCGAAACTATAAATATCTATTACTGAATTTTACTTGTTGAAGCCAAACATGGATTTTTAAGTTTGATTTTTGTACTGCTACATATTTACATCATTTTGTATATGTTCATTCCACTTTCTCTCACACCATACAGTCAATTGCAGAATAAATGACTCTCAGATAGTCATAGTAAACAAAAGGTATGATCTTTACCAGTAGGTTTTATAGATTTTGACTGTGCCTTTGCAACACCATTCACCATTGTTATGAGGCATTTGTTAACTTGTTTCCAAATAAACATTCAAATTAAGTAATCTGGCTTTTAATAACTCATACATTTTAAACTTTCACAATCAACATCTGAGAAAAAATAAATAAATCTGAATAATTTGATGCACAGTTCCTTGGTTTTTGCTGTTACCGATCATTGTACAGGGTGAACTTTTTGTGACATTCTCTTGTTTGTGAGATAAATCCACTGGTTGGTCTTGGTACAGAACTGGGATGTGGTGATTACAGGCTACAGCAGCTGCTTAGTTAGGATCGTTACTGACTTCCTCACTGCTTAGCCTCGTGTTAGTACACATCAACAAATTGCTAAAAAGATGAAAGCAGCAATTGTTTTCTTACCTTTGCACACAATTTTTCTATGCTTTATTTGAAGCAATTCTCTCACTGTGGTTCCTTGACGTGTCCGGAAAAATGACTCTTAAGACACCTTTAGTTGTTAACACATGAAACCACTTGAGTCAAATCACAAGACTCTGTGTTTACTTATCGTTATGGAACCAGTTCCGTGGCTGCAGTGCCGTTAGCACGACTGTCTCAAAAGTCTAACAGTTGTGGTTTTAACGTATATCCCTCTGTCGTTTCACACATTGCATCTGTGTGGGAAAAAGCTATTTCTAGCCCAGTTTGAGGGAGTTATGAGAGCAAGACTTTAGTTAATCGCTAAATGTAGTTGTCACATGTTCATTTAAACGTGGTATCTTACTTGACTGTGACTGTTTGTCCTGAAAATAGTTAGAAATTTAAAAAAAAACGGGCAGATTTTCCTGTTGCAGTTGAACTGAATTTTCAGTATTTACAACCATAGATGTATGTGGCTGCATTTTGAATAGCTAAGTTTTGCCTATTTGTGTGTACATTGCTTACAATAGTGCATTCATGACCGTGCACATTATTTTGTTGTTCACCTCTGCCTACATCAAACATGTCTCTGCTCACTTTGCACCCACCTTTGTAGCTGTCCCCATGTTTATCATTTAATTTGCTTAAGTGCAATTTTAATATGGATATAGGAAGATTTGGACTGCTCTTTTTAGATTTGTACATTTGCCTCAGATGACTTGTGTGTTAAAGTGTTAAAATGCAGCTGTGGTGCTCTCTAGACTTGAAGATGCTGGGCAATATGGTCAAATGATCAAAATTTGTTTTTTCATATCGTCCAATCTCGATTATTATCACAATATTATTTATATTTATATTTGTAATTACTAAGTGACTGCAAAATAATTTAACAAATATATAGCTACAGAAATAAAAAAAAGCTTTTTCATTTTTTTCTAAAGGAATATCTGATTCTGCGCACTCGACAAAATTTTGGTTAAACTCCTACCTCACTTCTGAGTGTTCAGGAGTTTGCAGCATGTCTCTCTCAGCTCGCTGTTTGTGATGCAACTCAAGACAGGAAGTAGTCTTCACACATTTTCTTACACATCTAGCCCATCTTGTGCTGACAAAACTTACAGAAACGTTCTTCTCCAGATAAACAAAGAGAAAATTGTTCTATACTAAACATTACCATAGATTCTAGGCATGCAAACAATTAATCGATTTATGATTAATTGTCGATTAATGGTTTATTAGATTATAGTTTCTTACAATTGGATTAGTTGAAAATGTCTGTTTAAACCTTATTTCGGTGTAGTTTTGACTTCATCCAGCAGAGGGCTCTGCTGCTCAACCCCGGTCCTGTTAAACTGAACAGAGCCGTGGGACCGCGCGAGTCTTATTTAGTTTTATTTGCGACACAACAATATTAATGGACTATACCAAACCCGAAGGAAAAGTACTGAAAGCTGTACCAAACAATCCTGCAGTATGATGGTTAAAACAAGAGAGAATTACGCTAACTTTTGTGGCTAACTTTAGCTTCCTCTTGTCGAGTTTAACTCTGTGTGAAAGAACAAAACAAAAAAGTTAAAGTCGCTACAAATATGAAGTTAATCTAATCTGTGTGACATAACCTGGCCAGTAAACCAATCTAATAAACAGTAACTG
>JAUBOC010000077.1:12796634-12814830 GCA_032275365.1 Anablepsoides cearensis
ATATAACACCAATGCTTTCAAGACATTTCTTTGAGTTTAATTTTCTGTGTCTTCCAGCTATTTGTTCCCTGATGGCCGGACCCAAAACCCTGACCTGACAGGACTGTGTGAGCCTTCACCACAAGACCACATTAAAGTTACTCAGGTCAGAACACTGTGTCTAACAGATTGTTTTGTAGATATACTGATTTTATACGCGCTTGCTTATTTTTATTTGACATATCCTTTTTAAAGCCTGTCACAGAGAACAAACTGTCTCATAAAAAAGAAAAAAGTGAGATAGATATTTATGAGTGAGGAAAAAAAAGTTATAAGCACTGTAGAAACTGACAAAAGAAGCACCCGTGATAAACTATTATCTTCCTTGAAAGGACGATGTTATGAGCTTTTTGTATTTCAGATTGACTAATTAATTTAGATTCATCTTGTCCTGACATTTAAGGTCTCAGCATAGTTGTTCCAAACGAAACGAAACATTTCGTAAATGTTTTTCATAAGCTCACCAGGCCTGAGCACAAGACTGAAACTAAAAATACGCCTCCGCATTTTTAGTAACGCACCTGATTCTCACCGGCTCGTTTCAGAAAGATCTCAGGTGTTGTTAGCTCTTTGTGATGTTACTGTCTCACCATTTTCATTTTTATTTATTTTTCTCTTCGCCCCCTTAGGAGCAATATGAGCTGTACTGTGAGATGGGCTCCACTTTCCAGCTTTGTAAGATCTGTGCTGAGAACGACAAGGATGTGAAGATCGAGCCCTGCGGTCATCTCATGTGCACCTCCTGTCTCACTGCCTGGCAGGTATGAGAGTGGGTGGAAACAAGCGTTCGCGCTTTGGTTAGATGTCAGAACTTAACTTTTGTATTGTTGTGAAGTGGACTTACAGAGGAGCTTCTTTGTGCACATCTACATTAGTCAACCTGTATTTCTACCTGTGTTACAGGAGTCAGAGGGTCAGGGGACAGGATGTCCCTTTTGTCGCTGTGAAATTAAAGGTACAGAGCCCATTGTTGTTGATCCTTTCGACCCCAAGGACAACAGCGGAGGCTCGTCTAGATGCATCATGGGGGCCGAGGGCGCACCGTCGCCTTGCTATGATGACGACGACGATGACAGACTTGAAGACCCCCACCTGGTGATGAGTAATCTTGCAAAGGTAAGATTGACTCAAATAATTTCACGTTATCTGGTTTCTACTCACTGTGGGGCCTAACAGCCAGGGTGAAACCCAGGCTTTTATACTGTCCTCTTCTTTTTATCCTTGCCTTTTTTTAGACTCATTTCTGTACAGATAAAACGCTCCCTACCTCACCCTTCTTTCTTTTTTCCCCCTAATATTCTAGTTCACATCTTGTTTTTTTAGTGTCTTTCATCTCTATCTTTCATGATGCCAAGGTAGCAGCTTTTTTCATCTCTTGGCTTTTGATATCCGAGGCATTCTCCTATCTTGCATCTTTTATGTGCCTCTGAGCTGGTCTGTATGCATTATTCTGAAAACATGTGAATACCTGAGATCACTCACTCTTTGAAGTGTGTCCCTGGAACTTTCTTACTGCTGACCCAGTCTCTTTGACAGTTTTTTAACATGTGCTTACAGTCATCTTCGTTTTGCACAAAATAATCTGTGGAAATAATAATGGTAGATAATTAAACATAAAAAATGGGTTATGGTTGGAAATATTTTTCGTCATAGAATTTTGCATGTAGAAAATTGTGTGTTTGACTCTTGTGTTCAGGTGGACCGCCCCCCGTCGCCCATGTCCATGCCTCCTCAGTCATCTCTTCCCCCAGTGCCTCCCAGGCTTGACTTATTACCACACAGACCTTCACCGAACCCCTCTGGTGCCTCCAGTCCAGTGGTCAGCAGCAAGGTAACTGAATGTCCTCTTTATTTGCATAAAAAGTGATCATTTCTTTGATTTTTGTCTGTAAGTAATTAGGATATTTTAAAAGAATCCCCTTTGTTTTATTCCTCCAGACGCCGTCTCACCACAAAGACAAGCCTCTTCCTCTTCCTCCTGGACTGCGGGATCTTCCCCCTCCTCCTCCCCCAGACAGACCCCACACAGTCGGAGCAGTCCCCGATGCCCGACTTCAGAGGCGGCCCTTACCCAGCACTCCGGGGGAGCCCCCTCGAGATAAGCTCCCTCCCACACCCCCTAACCGTCCCATGTCTGACTGGAACTCCAGGCCTGTTCCCAAGGCCCCCACCTCCTCCTCTTCCTCATCGTCATCCTCCTCTTCATCCACACAAGTCTCCAGTCTGGGGGGGGACATCCGAGCAGGTGTCAGGGAACTATCCAACAGACACTCCCTCCCCTTGGCGCTGCCCTCTGCCATGGACACCCGCTCAGACTCCCAGAAGAACAACAGCTCTCTCAGTCTGGACCACCAGCTGGTCAGAACCACCACAGCACACACGCAACACACTAAACATGCCATTCACTGGTTTCACTTAGGCCAACGCTGCTCTGACTGTTCACACAAGTCCTGATTTACCCCAGATTTTATTTTTAAAGGTTCTGTCAGGCATTTCTGACCGGTCACAGAACAGTTTTATAAAACTGAAACTAAGGAAGTCAAGACAACCAGTATTCACCTATAAACTCAGAACTGCCTTTTGTCTGCATTTGGTCAATGTTTTTAATATTTCTTAAATTTAAGAATATAATGAGGAATAAACTTTTTTTAATATATTTGTAAACAGCATTCAAATACACATTGATAAATGCCTTTTTAAGTCTTCAAATGTTCATGTTTAGAATCACTTTCAACCAATAATTGCTTTGTATTTGGTAAACATAAATTTAGAGAAAGTTTTTTTACTTTTTTTGACACTACAGTTGTTCCTGATTTTTGGATTTAGTTTTTATGAATCTTTATTTTGTTAGTTTTTATGTTCAGTGTGTGAAATGTAGCTCTGTTGGGCTGAAAGTTGATTGACTCACAGTTGAGCAATTTCCTGCTTCTTTACTCTCAAACCTCCTGTGAGCTTTTGCAGTTTGTAGTATTTTTGCTTTATGAAGTTGATCCCTGCTTAAAAGCGTGTGATCAACCTGTATCTTAATGTGAATAATTAGGCCTTTATCGTCTCCGTTCATTAGTTTTCATATCGGAGTGAAACAGACTGGCTACTCTTAGTTTCTAATTATCTCTGATGGTTTTGTTTTGCAACCCAAGGATGGGCTGTTAAGCTTTACAAGAAGAGCTCTTTTTTTTCAGATGCTGTGCGATCACAGTAAACTGCTTCCAAATATAAGTGTTGTACTTTGTCGATTAAGCAGGAACTGTAAAGGTTGATAAATTAATAATTAAGGGTGTTTTTATGAAACATCATTTGGAGTCAATCATGCACATTAGTTTTCAGATGAAATGTAAGCATGAAGGAGCTGCAATTTCGAGTTTATTCCTGAAAAAATTTTAAAATAAGTTTATATAAACCATTGAACACATTCATAATAGTGGTGTAATAAAACATACATCATATGCTCAGTGTGGGTTGATATCATATGCCCATCTAATCATGATTGTGTTATTTGATGGTGTTGCAGACCTGTGAATTAAACTTAATCAAAATTGTATCATGAAAGACTTAGTGATATTGAGAAACATTATATTGTCGTCCAAAGACAATGCTGGTCGTTTGCACCCTTGATTTATTAACCTTTTCAAGTAGCAGCTTGGATAAGGTTTAAAAGAAGATAGAGTTCTTATATTCTAGTAAAAAATAAAATTAACTGTTAGTGAGATTTCCTCTTCTGAATATTCCTTTTTTTTTAATCAAACTTGACCTGACCAGCTGCTGTAACCAGCTTCCAGTCTTGATGCCATACCAGAATCCTGAAGAGCAAATATTCCGAAATGCTATTTTTTTTTTAATAAAATCTATATTTGAATGTAAAAAGGATCTAAAGTGTTGGTATTTCTTTGCCTCCCAGATTTTTGCTGCAGCACCTGGTCCGGAATATGACAACCCCAAAGTGAAACCCTCCTCCTCAGCCAATGCCATCTATTCACTGGCAAACAGGTGTGTTGAACTGGTCCTGTGATGGACCTCAAAGAAATAATTCTGTTTTAAGAAGCGTTTTCTTAGTATGGAATTTCCTTCATTCTTGGTTTGTTCTCAGACCGTCTCCAGTTTTGAGGCCAGTGACAGGAGAAGAGCCATGCGACAGTGAGGAGGACTCTGAATACATGATTCCCTCTTCTCTTCCCATCGTGGCACCGCCCATTGGGGAGCCTCTGCCAGTGCCAAGACCCCTACAGTCTCAGCCTCTGTCAGCGCTCCAGGCACAGGCCCAACCCTCTGCTCTCAACTCACGGTATTTAAACTCCCAATGAATCCACATCCAGCATGTCAAGAAGAAGGCGGCTTGTTTGTCTAAGGCAGCTCTATGTTGTTTGTTGCTGTAGGCTGACACTAGCTGCTGAAGATGGACCTATAGGTCATGAAGCCATGTACAACATCCAAGGCAGAGATTCAGGTATTTTATTATAGCAGTAGAAGCCTGGCTGAACTAAATACTGTCAAGTTATTTTAGATTTAATCATGTCGTCTCCTTACAAATAACCCTTACTTTAACCAGTCAGTATGATTATAGTGGTTGGAGGAGCCTCTGTTAAATATTGCCCTTCATCCTTCCAGGTTATTCAGAACTGCCCCCTCTGGTGATGTCGAACGGTCCCAGAGACCCTGTGCTCGAGAACAAGGAGGATGAGGATGACGACGATAATGGATACGACTTTCCAAAGCCCCTACATTTGCCCCCAGCGCGACGGACCCTCTCTGAAATTGGAGGCTCTTTGTCGTCTTCTTCCTCCTCATCGTCATCATTCGTGTCCTCCACGGCTGCTTTCAATCGCCTTTCTCTAGATGTAGATGCTGGAGCCATGGCCTGTAAGTTTGCTTCCTTATCCTCTTATATTCCCTGAAAGACAGACAGAGAGGGCCTTCCTTTTTCTCACTTTTTAGATTAAACTAGACCAAATGTTCTGCTTGTTTTCAATCAGAAATCTGAATCATTCTAAACTGGGATTATAAAGTAAAAATCATTAGTTCAAATCCGCTTTGGAATCTGCAGCCGGTATGTTTCTAATTAGAACTGTTAAAGTTTGGGGGTCTTGCTCTTAATACTGGTTTGTTGTATAATATTTTCCCGTTGTTTGAACTGGATTAGTAGAAAAGCGATTATGAATCCTTTGCTGACATTTGAGCCTTTATAAAGCCTCCTTGAAGTAACAGTTACCATGCAGGAAGTAGCTGTTTGCTCATGAGATGATGATGTCCTCATGTCTGTATTAGGCTGACATTTACCAAAGATGATGATTGCTGGATGTGTGAGCATTTTGCTAAAGACCTCAGTCGTTGTGTCTGAGAGCCAATTAAATCGCTCTGCATCAAGCTGACAAGCTCACGAATTATAATTGGCTTCTTGTGGTGCTTTGTTAAATGTCACTACAGTGGAAAGCTGAAAGGTTTCACAGCACACGACAGGAAAAAACATGTAGCTTTTCTTAGGCCTGGTTACATATTTCATAGTGGTTATTTCCAGTTAAAGAAACCATCTGAGGATGACCTTTTAAGGGTTTAAATGAATGATTAAATATAATAAATTAATGTTTCGGAGATAAACTAAAACACTTCCTCTTCCTCTTTCCCCCTCAGCCTTCTTGGAACCGTCAGAAGCAGCACCAGAGAGACCTCCCAAGCCTCTGCCGAGGCGGATCAACTCTGAGCGTCGGCACAGCCCCGTCCCGCCCGTCCCTACCCCCCCCAGCGCTGCGTCGACAGGAGGAGACGCCAACCCCCAGATCAGCAGTGAGATCGAGCACCTCATGAATCAGGGATACTCGTACCAGGACATCCAGAAAGCCCTGATGATCGCACAGAACAATATAGAAATGGCCAAGGATATCCTGCGCGAGTTCGTCTCCGTTCCCTCCGCACACATCCTCACATAGCACATCGTGGTGCCTCACGCCCGCTAGCTTGGCTCGGCCTGGTTTGGTTTGGGTTGGCACAGACCAACTCTGAGCCCACCTGACTCCAGCACCGTCTCCGGTGTTGGCAGACACCCTTCGCCGCCCCCAACTGGCTGCGACTTTTTAAACTGGCTCTTACTCCAGCAAATCTCACAGCATCTCTGGGACTCTACGCCCTGCACTCCATGCGCTTTCAACTGCATTTGACCTTCTTTTTTTTTTTTACTGCTACAGCAGGCCACTTCGGTTTCAGTTGCATCTCCTCTGTGCTGAACGAACGGGTGTGGAGAGGCACGCAGCGCAAAACCTTCATAGGAATCCTGGGAAGACAGATTCTGATCATTCTCTTGCTGAAAATGTAACCAACACCTCACAGATAGAACTAAAAGTGTATGTCTATATGAAAATTTAATATATAAGTAAATATATACTAAATGTGTGTAATATATACAGTACGTGCATATACAATATGTGAAAATGATTCAGCTTGAAGGGTTTCCTTTGGTACAACTATATGAGTAAGACCAGAGTCAGATTACAGGCGGGGTTTGTCTTTCTGCCTGATGGAGGAAGGAAAAGTTCGGGTGTCTGCTCACCAGGATGTTTTAGTCAGCAGCAGCTTGAAGAAAAAAAAAACATGCAGCAGAGCTTTTTTTTGTCATAAATTCATTCTGAAATGGCCTTTGATTAACAATATTTTGGTACTTTTTTTATTTTGAAAACCTGCTTGTTTTGTTGTGTTTTTGTATTCCAGCGTAGCATGACGATGGTTTCAGGTCTGAACTCATTTCTGACTGGTTGTGTGCATTACTCGTGTACGTGGGCATGCTTGTGTGTGTGTGTGTGTGAGAGCTTCAGACCTGCTTCTCATGACCCCGCCCCCTCCCCTCACAACATGAATGTGGGATTACGGTGGTCGGACTCGCGTTCCACAAACTGCTCTACGTTCTAAAGGCAGGGCCTTGTGTAGCTGTAGAGCCTGGCAGTGAGATTATTAGACGTTTTAATGTTGATGACCCTGCAGTACCAGAGGGGCTCATGCTGCATGGTCTGTGGTGGCTGAAAAGCTTCGTTTTGTTCTGTTTTTGTTGTCTGCATTCATTGGCTGGTTCAGTTTTTCTGTTTCCATCTCAGTCCGATGTTACGCAACAAACAAAAGTCATTGATTTACTTTGGTAATATATTATTGTTATATGATCATAAATATTATAATTAATTCAGAAGTGTTTCACTGCTGCTACTCTTGTTAGTGCTAAACAATTAAAGCCTTAAATGTACATTTGTGAATGGTGTTTTAACGGTGTTTCTTTAAAGTGACAGTATCATTTGTTTTTCCAGTTCATTATGTAGCATACTTGAAAAAGAAAAGCAGCTCTCAAGCTGTTGACTCGTTAGTGTTTAAACCTTTTTTTTTTATTATTATTATTATTATTCATTTCTTTTGATAGAATCATAATAGTGTGGAGCTCGCCAGGTGCCGTGGGTCAAAATAAAAACAGAAGTTTTAAAAAATCTGGTTCCTCAGTTTAAGAAACGGTACACCTTAAAGGGACAGTCTGGTGGTGTTTCAAGTGATGTTCTAACTTGGTACCCTTTATAGAGAAGAACAGAAATCTTCCTGGTTCGGCTGATGACTATACAAACCAGGACTCTTATTATATAGTTTAATTTAAGCTTATGAAATGAGGCTTTCTCAAAAACATTTCATTTTGAGAGAGAAGTCGTTTCTATACTTGTAAAACGACATAAACAAGACCTCAGTTTGACAAGTCGTGTAGCATAGGCTATGGCTGATGAGATACTAATAACTATTTGACAGACTGTCCCTTTAAATCTGCAAAAATATCAGTGTTTTTATGTGTCAGGTGTTGAGTTTAGCTTGACTTTCAATGTGAACAGAAACAGAAGTAACAGGACCTGAAACACCTGGCTAAGATGTTCACTGAAAGATTTATTCCAGCAGGTAAAATAGAGACAGATTTTCACGACCTCTTGTTTTTAATTACAACCCTGGACCCCTCTGCTGTCTCTGTACTATAACAAGAGTGAGAAAGCAAACAAAAAGCTTTGGGTATTAAATAAAATCCCCACTCACATCAGCTTCCTGTACTGCTGAGCCTCTGTGTGACGTAGACTCACGGGTTAGCTGGTCCCACCCCAAAGTCTACAGTAAAATCAGTATTTGGGCCAACTGTAAATATTAAAACAAAGAAAAACTAACTCAGGAATAATGTTTGTCTATTTAAGTAAAAAAAAAAAAAGAAAAAGTGACATTTACCTGTTAGAACCCAGAAGGGGCTCAACTGGCTCCTTCCATCAGCTGTTCGCTCATCCAGTTGACGTTTAAAACCAAAAGTATCTGCTTCATGAGGCCACACAAATGGCTTATTTTTCACGTTGTTTCTTGCACTTGTTGTTTTGTATTGTTTTTAGTCCGCGTGAGTAGAAACAGCTTTATTTCAAGGTACTATGAATGGAACGATTAAATTTCTGCAAGCAGCTTTTAGGTACATAACTTGAGCCTCTCCCAGTATATGAAGAATGATTGTTTTATTTTTTTAATAGTTTTAATATTTTGGGGGGTTTATTTTAGATGGAGTGTCAGTTGTTCCCAGCTGATGCTGCTGTGTTATCTCTTTGCTGTCTTGCCATCCTCTTAGTTCAGTTTTTCTTCCTAGTTGCCTTGAGACACTTTCTGAATGATGGGTGATGATGAACGGGGAGGTCTGCGATCCTTGTTACTGTATCAATGTTTTAATGTTTGAGAACAGCAAGTCATTCTCATGTATTAATAACCTTTATTTTTACTTTTTGCACAGCATACCAATTTGTGCTTTGATACTGTCACTCTAAAGAAAAGCAAATTGTATAAAGTTGAAACAAAAAGGAGATGAGGGGGGAGGTTGAATTCATGTTGCATTCCTGTAAGTGTGTTTTTGTTCCAAAGTTGTTTACTTTTTATTTTAATTTCCATGACCTGTGCCATACGTCAAGAGCTTTTCACCAAGGTCCTTACCGTTGAATTTTATTTTATATTTTTAGGGGGAGAAAACGCCTTGATTATAGGAAAGTGTTTGCCGGTATCGATCTCTGTAGGACAGATTGTTCAGTAATGTTTGCATTATTCTGTCCTCTGCCTCTTCAGCCGCACCAGGCCTCATCTGTGAATTGTTTTCATGTTTGTTTGATCACTTTTTTTTTTTATCCTCTCTCCACAACCTCAGAATCGTGCTCGGATCCCTCTATGCCCCCCACATTCACTGTCCATCCTACTGTTAGGGTATTTTAATTTTCTGCCAGCAGAGGGGGCTGTTGTTCCGTGTTTCTGCATTTTATTCTCCTCAGTAAAAGGCATTCTTTTTGTTGTTGTTGATGGTTTTTAAAGCTCATATCAATTTGGAAGTATGCACATTGCTGTTAATAAAATGTCAACAAAAGCATCAATTCTCAAGTATGTTTATTGAACATTAAAGGAGACATCATGCTTTTAAATCCTCTTTCACTTGTAAATCATTCAGATGGAACTGCAATGCTTTGTTCTAAATTCCTCCTTATTGTAACTCAACAAGCCCCTCTTTCACCCCTCTTATGAGGTGTGTATCAGATCAACATCACATTAATAAAAGTAGATTTTGCATGATATGTCAGCTTAAGCTTCAGGTACATTAACTGCTTGTATTTTTTTGCTCTATTGGAGTTTAAAATTACTGAACTGAAGGGTTTATTTGGGTTGTAGAAAAAGAATATTAAAACTCTCCAAAGAACTCCTTCTGATCACGTGGAACTGATGATTCATAATTTAAGGTAAAACTAAACATCCTTCAAAATATTCTGAAGCAACACTTCAGCTGGTCCAAACGGCAACTTCAGTCCTTTTGGTGGTGTTTTTGTTTAATATCTCAGAAGATATTGAAGCGACTTGCACTCCTACTACATTAAAAACCACAATGTGATTAGTCTGCTGCCTTCAGCAGATCAAATGATCGTCTTAAATAGTTATGTAAACCTAATAAATATGTAGACTCTTCAGGAAATGGACTGAAGTTTGGATCCACAGGAAAATGATTAAAAACAAGCTTTAGTTTAGATTTTAAATGATCTTCCTTTAAATTGAACAGACTATTTAAAAGAAAAAAAGCTGGATTTTTAGCTGAGAGTTATTGACAGCCATTGAAGTGTTTGTCATTGGAGAAGACCTTGTTTGGCTAAATATTTCATCAACCACTGGATTAATTTTAACTAAACTGATCAACTTATTGAGTCAGTTTCCTTCTAAAGAGAAGCTTTTGTCTTTACCTGCTTTATTACTATTTCTTTTATACGTTAAGCTCCTAATTTAAGATGAAAACATAATTTGATCATTTAACTTTGACAGGATTTCTCAAAAACTAGAGACAACAGGTTTGTTGGTAATTGCAGTATACTTTATAACTCCAAGGCTTCAAAAGGCATTTATTTTCACACATCCTAAAACAGTTAACATTTGTTAAAAACAGAAAGAAAGGAAGCATTTAATGACGTGATTGTCCCCAGATTCAGTAACGTGTTGAGTCACAGTCATTTCCCCCTCCTCAGTAGTCAGATACTGTGGAAAGTTCAACATTTAAATGCAGTTTAAGGCATCGGGTCCGAGGGGGATTCTGTGTCTCAAGTTTCAGTCGACAATGTGACTTCATTTAACAGAAACATGTCTTCGCCTCGCAACAAGGACAACTTCATGCTGTGATTAGGGTCTGGCTTCATCCTGCTTTTTGAAAAACAGATTAAAAGTAAACAAAACAGAAAAACAGCTAAAAGAAAAGAAGTACACTAATATACATTAACAGAATTCTGCGGTTTTACACGAAACACAACACAACTGCATGAATAATTACCAAACAAAAAAACATCAGTGCACAGAAAATAAATACAAATAAAACAAAACAATACAAAATGTGGAGTTTCTGCAAGGCTTTGAATGTCGTTTCTAAGGCATCTGCAACGTTATGGCTTGACTTTTCACCCAATGCTTCAAGTCACAAAAAACATTAAAATTGTCAGAAATGATTCATCGATCTCTTTAAACTACATCAACTGTAAATTAAAAAAAAAAGAGTTGGAGCAAAAGAGGAAAAGTGTAAAATATTTGTTTAAATGACTTGCAGGTTTGTGACTGAAGAGGTGAGGCGTCTGAAACTAAACTTTCAGTGTGCAGACTGAAACTGAAAAAAAAAAAATACAAAAATGAATAAAGTTCATTGTTCTAGCCCTCCTTTCATCACAAAAACTCAAAAATAAACACCATCTGGTCATTTTTTTGGGTTGTTTTTTTATGCTGTTATTTTAAATAAAGAAATATATATATATTTATATATATATATACACACATAGATTATGATATATACACACCAACTGAGCTTCTTCAGTGATTGCTTTTGCCTGAGGTGATGCTAATTCATATATAAAAACAGTCCCTGTCAGCTTTGTGCTCAAATCCTTGCTCTCTGGACAGTCAGCAGTTTCTAAGGCTCGCGAGTTGAAGTCAAAGGTTTGTCTTTGGTTTGGAAGCAAAATATGTTTTTGTTTGTTTTTTTTTCAGCAGAGTTAAGTGATGGAGCTGGAATAATTATGTATTGTTAAAGCTTGAAGGGGTGTGAAGGACAGCGAGCTAAAGCTTCAGCTTTGAAAAAAAAAAAACATCCGTCAGTGGACATGATTTCCGTGACGTAACACTGGAGGTCAGCGAGCTGCGGTGGAGGCTTGGAGGTGAGGAGGGGAGAAACAGGAGCAGCTGTCGGTGCGTCTGCGGTCGCCTCCTTACATCTGCACGTGCAGGAACTCTGCGCTCTTTTACTTCTGACAGGAAACACGAACACAGTGAGAAATATGGCAGGAGGTACAGGAAACATCATTATAAAAAGCGCAGCTATCAGATCAGCATGAAAAGATTTTTACCTGGCCACCGCGCTGCTTTTCTCCGTTAACGCCAAGGAGAATGGCCTCCTCCGTGTTGTCGCTCTTCATCTCCACCACGATGTTGTCTTTGCTGGACTTCTCCCTGGTGCTTTGGAAGAAGAGAAACGTGCACAAATGAGCGCATGTGTTTCAAAACATATTGAGCTTCTTAAAGTGTCTGCAACATGCACACCCTTCAGTTACAAAAAGTCAAAGAAAACATCTTTATATTTAAGAAACCTGGCATAACACACATGATTTTACCCAGTTTGTAACATTACTGGAATATTTCTTTTGAACTCAGCTCAAACTAAATGAAACAGGAAGTGACATCAAAGGGGAACGTTTTGCGAAACAGAACTCTCTGGTCTTTGAAACATAATTATTTGAGCTCCGACTCTTCTTCATCTCTCTGATAGTGACTCAAAATTATTTAAAGAAACATTAGATATTTGTTGTCAACCATTGCAGCATAGCTCTGTTTAATTTCGGATGTTCCCCTTTGACATCACTTCCTGTTACTTCACATGCAAATATCTCAACAAATGTTCATCTCAGCAGAGTATTATTTTTTTTTGCAAAATGTTATTATTGTTAAAAATACACTGGCTTTATTGTTCATAGAGAATGAGCCAGCACAGACGAGCTACATCATCAGGCCAGGACTCTGCAGTTTACACTCATCTACAGGCCAGCAGTCACTCTTTCAGGGATGAAGATGTTCTCATCCTTGATAGAGAGGAATGTTGGTTTAAGAGAGGAGTAAAAGAAGACATTTTTGTGAAGAAAAAACGTCCATCATTAAACAGAGGTGGAGGCCTTCATGTCCAGTTGTCCTCCTCCTACAATGCTGTTATTGCAAGTATGACTCAGACCCTGGGAGCAAAAGGTGTGAATCTGGGCCCAAACGATAGTCAGGTGAAGGAGCACATGACCCCCTGTGAACAATAGAGCTAATCATGGGATCGTTCGGCTGATGGCCCTCTTTATCATGTGACCAACCTGTTTGTCCACCATGTGGAGGCAGTGCTTATAAGGCTGAGTTCACCTGAAACTCCTCAGACTGAAAAAGTCTCTCGGAGGAGAGACGAAACCTTTCAATAAAAGAAGAACCTGTCCAGAGGACCTACTTATTTTTTTCTTTTTGATCTTTCAACCTGAATTACTGAGATGCATCAGGACGTTATTATTGTTATCTTTCCCAAAATGCACATGAATACACACTACACTTTTCAGATTTTTATTTGTAAAAGAAACTGAAAACCATGTTTCACTTTCTTTCCACTTCACAATTCTGCACGACTAAATCCTAGTAAAATACATTGAAGTTATTGGTTGTAACGTGACAACATGTGGAAAAGTTCAAGGAGCATGAAAACTCTAAACCACGTGTCAAACTCAAGGCCTATGGGGCCAAATGTGGCCCACCCTAGAATTTTTTCAGACAGATTCCTACATGCACAACATCTGTTTAATCTCCATCCATGAGTTTTTGGCCGTTTTACTATCTTTATGTCTATATCTTTATGTTTCATTTGTTTTTTGTTTTTTTACAGAACTTAAAAAGCTCCATGTTACAGAGTCTGGATTACAATAATGTCAAAATATTGAGACGGGAAAGAAAAAAAAAATCATGATATAAAAGAACACATACAGTAATCAAATGATTCCACAGGATGTTTGACAGAATTCAAAAGAATCATTCATTTTGCATGAGAATCCTTTGTGGTGGTAGCATGGTTTACATGGAAAATAGTTATTTACATAGCTGCAATAGCTGAATTAATAAATGATAAATTCTAATGAAATATAACAAAAACTTCATAAAGCTCATAAGTGCTTATGAGCTTTATAAATGTCTGTTTACTGGTAGCCTACAACAGTCGGCTTCTGGAAGCGGGTAGGTTTTTTTGTGTTTTTTTTTTTTTGAAGCAAGAGGTTAAAGCAAAATGCAGCATATGAGGAATTTCAGCATAAACAAACACTCCCACGAACTTCTGACCAATCACACAATAACTTTTACAATTACAACCTTTACAATTAACTAATTTCCCTCTGGGATCAATAAAGTATTATTGAATTGAATTGAATTGAATTGAATTGAATTGAATTGAATTGAATTGAACTGAACTGAACTGGTTCTTATGTGGAGGGGGGTAAATAAAAAGTTTGGCCCGCAGGTTGCAATGAAAGGGTGCAGAAATGTCGACAATGTGAACAGAATGACACAATTTCCATCATAAAACTGAAACAATCTATGTTGTACTTTATTTCCTTACATGTCTTGCTTCCCAGATCGGTTGCAGATTTTGCCCTTTTTGTACAGGAAGTAGAGCACGCTGCCCAAGATGGCCAGAAGCAGGATGCAGATGATGATGACTGCAATTACAACACCATTGCTCCCTGGTGGGGAAGAAGCAGAGAATAAATTAATAAATAGATAAATAAATAACTGCGGTTTGAAGGGAGGCGACAGACGGAGACAGGAGAACCCGATGAGAGGTGCAGGTGGGACAGAGAAAGAGTTTCTTAAAGAGAGATTATGGTGCGAGAGCATCATTCAGGTGGCCTTAATCTGGCAGGAGGAGTGGTGCACCTATACAAGGATAAACAGCATGACAGCATGCAGAGAAGAAGGTGAAGATGAGGCTTTCAGCAGCAGAGAGGAGGTCTGCTGAGGACGAGTCAGCAAGATCAAACGGAGGAGAAGGAAGCTTGTTGCCTTTCTGAGAGAATCCCCAATAATGCAGCGTACAAACCTTTCACGATTTTCTTGGACGTGTTGGGTGTGTCTGTTGTGATTGAAAAATACAACAAAATACAAACAAACACAATTAGTGAGCTTAGGAAGTAAATAATTAATTCCAGCAGGTCAGGCACATATACACACACACACACAGTTTAAAACAAAAAGCGACCTAGACTTAAAAGAAACATCTAAGACAGTGGTGTCCAAAGTCAGTCCTCGAGGGCCGCAGCCCTACATGTTTTATCTCCCAAGCTCTGCAGTATGGAAGACTAAAACTGACATAATTAGAAATAAAAGCAGAAATAGATAAATGAACCACTAAATAAATAAATGCATGTAAAATGCACCAAACAAATTAAGAGAACCTCATGTTTGAGGTTGACCTTGACTGTAAAACATAATTTAAATTTTACAGTTTTTTAAATATATATTTGTATATAGTTTTTTCCTTTTTTGTACATGCATTTGTGTCTCTTAAATGCTTAAATTTAATTATATATATATATGCTTTTTTTTCAAAATAAAGGCACAGGTAATGTTTACCTCTTTGCCTTTGTTTTAAACTAAACTTACTTAAACTTAGCTAAACTGAAGCACAAGCATGCAACAAAATAAATAAAAAGACTTGTTGGAAAAAATATAATTAAGCAAACACATTTAAGAGACACAAATGCATGTACAAATACAGAAAAAACAATTAATATATATTTTTAAAAGCAGTAAAATTTAAATTATGTGTTAAAATTTATAGACTAATTTATTGGAACTAACCTGGAAAAATAAATATGAAAGTCAATGAAAATATAAAACAGGAGATAGTTATATTTTTTAATTTAATTGGTGCATTTTAAGTGTATTTATTAGAAGCCTGATAATCATCTATTCATTCATATCAGGTGTGTTGGAGCAGAGAAACAAGTAAAACATGCAGGGCTGCGGCCCACTGATCTGAGAGATTACTATTTGCAACTCAAAATGATAATTGATGTGTTTTAAAGTGAATCTCAGTTTGGAGAAAAAATGTTTCTTCAAAAGAAAATACAACTGCCGCATTAAATGTTTCTACCTTTCCACAGAGCCTCACTTCAAAACACCTTAAACCGTGAGCAACAATTAAAAAATTTAAGTCTACGCCCAAAGTAGAGCCTTTTTTAAACTCCTATCACAAGAGAGCAGTAAAAAGAGATTTCCCTCTGAGGCCAGCAAAGGAGAGCCGGAGACAAACAACAAGACAGCATCCTGTAATGAGAGTCAGCAGACTGAGTGCATTTAAAGCATCAGCTCCTCCTAACAGTCCCACTTATGTTTGTTTGTGTTTGTAGGTGATTTTTATTTATTTGCATCTGCACAGTCTGATCAGAACACTAACGTTGCTTATGGGAAGCTGAATAATGAATGCTAAATGCCTACTTTTTAAAATGAGACATGGAAAACAACTTATATCAGATATTAATCATTGGATTTAGATATATAGATGGTTAGATGTGTGTGGAGTAGATAAGTAGGTACAGTGAGGTGCAAAAGTTTGGGCAGCCTTGTTCATTTTCTTAATTTACCTTTATTAATCATTGATTGTTTGGATTTTAAAAAAATCAGTAAAATATATCATATAGGGGACAAACACAGTGATATTTGAGAAATGAAATAAAGTTTCTATGATTTATGATTTGGATACCATTACCGGTCTTACCTGAGGCTTTAGGAATGGTGGATGTAGTGGTGGTTGTGGTTGTTGGTGTGGTTGTAGTTGTAGTTGTTGGTGTGGTTGTTGGTGTGGTGGTGTGTACAGCTGAAAACAGGTGGAGGGTACAAACAGGAGGCACAACACACATTACAACATCGAACATTAGAACAGTCGAACAGCTTTGCGGTGTCTTGTCCGAAACCAAGAGCGCACCGGAAAGTGTTCCAGCTCACAGGCGACACGTTACGACACATGACTGAACCTCAGACCGAGTGCAGAACAAACAGACAACACACAGACGAGCTGGGGGGGTGTAGGACAGGAGGAGAGGTTTGTTAGATTGGTGGGTTTGCAAACAGGAGCCGGCAGACAGGAACTCACTGATTTTTATGTTGAACGTCGCCACGTCAGAGCCAAATTGGTTTGAAGCGTTGCAGAAAACGAAGAACTCGGAAGCGACAGGAACGCTGACCACGCTCATGGTGCCGTCCTCAGTCTCAGTTTCAGAGGCTGCTTTGATGACCTGTCAAACACGCAGTTAAAGGCAGAGAAAGGTGAACGGGTCAGATTTAAGGAAAGAGACTTTTAGTCACTTGGTTACATAAAGATCCATCAGTGGTCAAAAGAGTTTATTCACATGTCAAGATCAGTATTAAGATGCGTCAAGATATATCTAATTCATATCAGTTTTTACATTATTGTACAAAAACAACTTTTGACCCTTTAAATGATAAATGTGCAACATTATTATTGTCCACCACCACTAAACACAGATCATGAGTCTCTCTGTTCTGTCTGTTAGCAAAACATCCCATTAACCCTCAATGGATTTTAACGGAAATCTCAGAAAACACAAAAAAAACACAAAATTAGCTATAATTCTGTAATTTTTACAGATATTGAGCTAAATATGTGTGTGGTTACTTACAACATGTACTCTGAAGGCTAATATATCATGAAACATCCTTTTTTAACTTTGGCTACACTGTGGGTGATATGGAATTTGTCAATGAAGGCTATTTTTAGTATAAATGTCAAAGTTCCAGTTCAGGTTTGACTGAATGAAAAGTGTTAAAGAAAAACTCAGAAATTATTTTTTTAACACAAATGTAGTAAGTTTTACCGTTTTCAGCACTTGTCTGAGTTTGAGCTATTTGAACTTTGAATGGAAAAATAAAGAACATCATTTCTCTGATCTTCAGTAGCTGCAGGTTTGTGCTCTTTTTTTCATCTTTATTTGTCCACTCTTGAAAATGTTCCTCTTAAAACAAAAATGCATCCACAAATAATTTCTAAATAAATAGAACTTATGGTTGATGATTTATGGTGACTGGGGATGGATAAAGAACCCATATGAGCGGGGGGTCTCGTAAGTGGACCCATTGCTCTCCCCCAAAACAACTCTAAGCTTTAATCAAACCTTTGCGTCCCTCAGAGGAAGGACACGAGGGTAAAAACGCTCAGTGATCTTGGCGTCTCGGGATCCATAAAAGGGTCCCCAAGAATTATTTCCCTTTGACTGCTCAGAGCCAGGCATTGGCCTAAGTAGTGCATAGAGGTCTGTACTTCAGAGACACCACACACTGGTGGATTGCATATATCCCAGCTTGAGGTACAGTTAGAAAACCAACTAGTGAGTATTTGTACTCTCTTTCACTATGGCTGTGCAAAATCAGCACCCCTGAACCTACTGACCCCTTCAGGAGGGATCCATCTATAAAACAGTACACTGCAAAAACTGTCCATCTAACAAAGTTTTAAAACCTTATACCCAGCCAAAAAGTCTTTTAGATCTTGTTTTGAGACTGATTTATTAAACAAGAACTGATTGTGTCAGAATAATAATCT
>JAUBOC010000077.1:12828826-12845196 GCA_032275365.1 Anablepsoides cearensis
AGTCTTCTACATGCTTTGCAAGTGGGAAAACCTGAAAAATCAACAGTGTATCAAATACTTGTTCTCCCCACTGTAAACAGAGCAGGTGACAGCTGGATAGGAACACCTGTGGCCCACGTGACCCAAGAGACAAGTAAAAAATAATGGATTCATGAATCTTCATCCAGTATGTTTTCTGTCATACATCAAATTTTGTTTTTGAAACAACCATCCATTTTCTTTACCCAATTTTCCTCTCTGGGTTGCAGGGCTTACGAAACAAATATTGATCAACTGAGAACCAAAATACTTTAATCTTTTCATGTTGCTGTTCTGCAGGGATTTGTCGTGATGGCTTCTGTTGATCCGTTTCATGTTTCAGTCCACATTTTGGAGCACTTTTCAGGACATATTGGCAGCCATGCATGTGCTTTTCTTCAGCTGCACGGAGCTGCAAAGGTTTTCCTGACCTGAATTTAATCCCTCTTTGATAAGAAGCTCTTTGGTCTTCTGTCAGCAGTTTAAACAAAAATGCCTCGTTCTGTTCTCCCGCCTTTGATAACCACTTCACACCACAACCTACTGCTCTTTTCACAGAGTTTCCACACTCAGCTATTCTGATACGCCTCCCACACACACACACACACACACACAAAAATGTGCTTTGTATATGACATCTTCCTCATGTTTAACTCCAAGACTCTCATAACATTTAAAACAACGTTGGGAATTCCTCTCAGAGAGCTACACCTTCTTCCATTACAGCGTGCATGTGTGTGTGTGTGTGTCAGAGTGGATCTCTGCGGGCCATTTCCTCATGCCTGCTCCCATGATGGTACGAACGCCCCCTCCATCCTCTTTCCCACGTTCCAGGCCACGAAATGGGTCTCCATATCAACCAGACTCTGCGAGCAGGCAGCAATAAAATAACACAAGCTGTATGGGAAAGGCCAGCAGGGACAGTATTTTTGTGACGAAACACCGAGATGAGGGGGAGGGAAGCTGTCTCGTGACATGGCTTCATAAGTATGAGAAGTGTGCTGCCTGCTGTTGGCATCTTACGGCTAAAGATAGACTGCAAACGCACACATATTGAGCTCTTTACCCACTGACTCAGACGATAAGAAACAATCTAACAGCTCTTGCCTTATTTGGTGGAAGCTACAACAATGGCAGCACCTCCTCCTGCTTCCTGTGTGCACAGGTGTTTGTGAACATGAGTTCAATCCTGTTTTAAAGCAAAAGTTCAAATATTTAAACTGGAGTTCTGTCAAAAGGTTATGATGGAATAATGCCTCGCTTGCTATACATGTTGAAGCTGTAAAATAAAACGAAATCAGTTGCATTACAGCTTCAACTTTCAATCGTGCAAAGAAAAAGTTTTTCCCTCATTACAAGTTTGAAGTATTTTACACAAACTAAGAGGAAAGCACCAGTGATCAGTGTTAACTGAGCCCACACTGTCGGCTCTGTGGAGTCAGCGGTACGGCCTCGGGTCCAAAGGCTGACAGGCTGCATTAGGTTAAAAGGCTTCTCTCGCGCATTAGATCTGCACAAAAGCATTATTTCACAAAAACAACATCTATTATTAAACAGTGTGTTGTAGGAGATCCTGACAGATGCTTTGTGTCGACTCGTGTCAGAGCAAACTGGAACAGCTCAACAAAATCTGCAGCACATTCTGGCTCTCTCTGGCCTCCGCAAGGTTTTTGTTTTATTTTTTTATTTTTTAAACATATGCAAATAGACTAAACTCAAAAAATAAAATCACCTGTATATTCTGACAGGATGAAAAGAAAAAAATACCAGTGATTATCAGAAAAAAAAAATACAAAACAGAACCTTCAGAAAAATAATATTAACACCAGATTATTATAAATTTAGCACAAAAAGAAAAAAAAATGTGTTTGGCAGATTATTTCTTTGTTGTAACAATGCTTCTTGGACAAAAAAATCTTGTACTGTTGGAAAGCCTGTTAGTTTACCTTTTAAATGGTGCCACATTTGTAAGGAACATGCATTTGTGGGTTGAGCAGTAGATATTCTAGTTGCACACAAAACGTTTTGCCAAATCTTCTCTGTCAAACTGTTTATTTTGCTGTTGTTATTGATACTTGTTTTGAGCTTCTGGTACCCCCAGGTGCTGCCAATCAGGTGCCTCGTATAAGATTTATTGCCAAGAAGAATTGTTACAACAAAGAAATCATCTAACAAACTTTTAAAGTCAAACTACTTCAACATGGCTGGTACGTCCAACTGTCAGGTTTGCAGATATTGGGCTAAAATTTGATGTTGTCAACACAAACTGTGAGTGTGATACCTCATGATGTCACATGAGATTAAGCAAATGTTGCTGTAAACATTCATGTAAGCCAGTTCTCCAATGTTCTCGTCATATTTGTGTTATTTTTATAAATTCTTCACACACTGTTGGCTGGCTGAGCAGCAAATAATCAACCAAAATATCACCTAAAGCCTAACAACAGAGCTCTGAGCTCGTCGAGTCTTCTCCTCTCTGATCCTTGAATTGAAAGATGTTTCAGAATAAATCCAGCCTTGTCTGTCCAAATACCTCCCAAACACAATTCTTTGCTCACACACCATCATGAGTTTATTAATGGCAGCTTGTTTTCCTTCACAAACAGCCCGGCAGCTGTTCCCCCGCAATTATTAGCTCCGACGCTCCCGGTAAACAGAACGACACTGAGCTCTAATCTCTGTCACGTTAGAGAGCAGAAAGGAGCAGCTGAAAGGGGAGATGCCCTTTGGCTCGACAGGGAGGAATTCTCACACAATGGAAACACTTAAAAAAGAGCAACTGAGAGAGCTCTGTGAGCGACTGACCTCTGAGCTAATACAGAAAGAGGTGCTCATGAATAAGCGGCTATATTAAAAACGTTCAGCTGGGCAGCAGAACAAGTTGCTGGATTGATTTCACTTTCTTCTACAGTCACTTCTGCATGATCGATAACGTTAGATCACTTTCTGCAGTTTGAGCTGATTTCAGCAACTTTCAGCTTCTTGTCGCAGATTGAAAACAGGTGCTTTGCAGCTTCCAGCCCCCTTTTGTGAACCAATCCGACACGTTTGATCAAATACGGTACGTTGCTGAATGTTTGAACACAGCCGCTTTACAGGTGGGCCTCAGCGAGACGTCTGCAAACCAAATGTATGAAACATTAACCTAAAGTCTGCTCTCAACATCAAAAAGTAGGTTCTCAGTTTGAAGCTTTAGCAGCATTTATTTTATATCATTCAGCTTCAAACAGATGCTTCAGATGTTTTGTAAGTGCAGTTCTATGAAAAGGACATGAACTACTATTATCTTACCTGTTGTAGATAGCTATAAAAAGCTATCTACAACAGGTAAGATATTAATTTTTCAGAAGTTTTATGCAGAACCCCTCTCACAGAAGATCTGAACTCATGCTTAAAATTCATACTGAGTTAATACATGGATGCTTAGAGTAAGTTTTTTTTAATTGATCCAAAGCTGTAATAACTTTAATGTATAACAACAGCTGGCACTTTTATTTTAGTCAGTAACACTCCCCTTGCAGAAATTAGGGTTGGGCAAAATCTTATTGTGTGCAATCGAGTAAAACTCTATTCATATTTGCCGCTTTGCAATTACTGCCATTAGTGTCATGTGATGATGTATTTATGTGTGCAACACACAATCACTATCAGGCCTGGAGCAGCTAACGCTAAAGCTAACCCTACAAACTTCACCTGAAACAGCAGCATAAACCAGAGTATGAAGAAAGACAGGACAGGTGGACCAAGACCCCAGCGTGGGCCACATGCAAGTGACACTATCATCTATTAAACATTATACTAATTGTTATCTGCTAAATGGCACAATTATTCATGACAAATCTTTATGTCAATATTGCTCAACCCGAGCAGAAACTGTACCCATCTGAAAAAGTCCCAAGTTTTTGTTGTGCTTGTTTTTCTGATGCGTCGGTTCCCCACACCTCATGGAAACCTGACCAATATTACAACATCTCATTTTGAATCTTGGTCAAATGCTCCCACAACAAATCATTTCTTTTAACTGTTTGAGGGAAAACAACAATATCTCGGCTCATTCCCATCTAAGAAAGCAGAACAATATTAGGGAAGAGGTCTGAGCCAACACCAGTTATTCCAATAAATCTTGTTGACTCATATAAACAGTTTACTATTACAGCAATAAAGCTGTTGAAACTCATCGCGTCAAAGTTTTGAGGTTGTTTGGGAAATAAATTACTTAATTTTCTTACAAATTAAGGAAATTGGGAGTTTTGCAATGCCTCTGAAGTTCATAAATCTTGGCTCCGACACCGTTTTTTTTTTAACTCACACATGGCCGATTTATCAAACATCCAATATTCTCTCTGACAGAGTAAGTAGTGTTGATTTCCACATTCTTGTAAACCTCCTCCAACGCCCATGACTGTTAATTATCTCTTAAAGCCGTGGTGCCCCGCGTGTAGAACCATCATTTTGACATCGGAGTCGCTGTGACTGACAAGGAGGAGCAGATGGCTCATCTGAAAGCCATTAAACCACCTTTGACCCCAGAGCAAGAAAACTGAATTACTGGAGTGTTTCCAAGAAAAACAAAAAGACGACGACTCAAATGTTGAGTTGCTCGTCTTCATTGATTAAAAAAAAAATACTCTTTCAATCAAAACATAACTTAGAAAGTATTGGCTCTGTGCTGCATATAAATGTGTTAAACTGTGAGTCAAAGCTTACAACAGCTCTGTTAATGTGGCGAGGTGAAAAGTGAGCGTGTGAGTCGGAGTCAAGGACGAATGCAGACTTTCAACTTATGGTTCCAGAACCTCCAACTCATAAAGACCAATGAGACAGGCAACCATAATTTACACCTAATGACAATTTAAAGTTGTCAGTTAACCTAACATGCATGTTTTTGTTCTGTATCAGGAGAAAACTCATACAGAAACATAAAAACTCCACACAGAGAGGCAAGTATGTTGGTAAGTGATGGCTGAAATGATACATGTCAACTAATTAAGATGTACAAGCATCATTTTTTTTAAGTAAATCCAAGTTTTTATTTTTTAAACTCACTGATTTTAGCCAATTCTGATTTCTCTCTAAAAGCAATTATTAAATTATGCTATTTTTTTTCTTAGACAACTTCTGTTCACTTTCAAAACACAATAAGGTGACATTACAAACATCCGTGACAAAGCGTGAGCCACAATATTGCTTTCCCCGTCTGCACTGCTGTAGGAGAATGTCTTCCTAAAAAACTGAACAAGTGTTCATCTTGTTCAGATCTTACCCAGATAACAAGCTGCTGATGGCCAGAGTCAGTTTTCCGCCTGACCACCTCAACAATGTTTTTGCAGAGTTTGTTTTATAGTTGATACAGCCAATTATAGCTACTTTGGTTTGTTGTTTCAGCCGTGACCTGAGAGTCGCTGAGCAAGAAATCCCACAAAGAGCTTTATTTATTTATTTATTAACGCTCACTGCGAACAGAAGTCAAACATGTACTCATTAACAATCTCTATCGATATAGTATTTATTTATTTATTTATTTATTTATTTACCATTATTCAACCAGGCAAATCCTGTTGAGATCTCAGATCTCTTTTTCAAGGGCGGCCTGGGCCTGAAGGCAACCTTTTGTACATGTTTTTAGGGGTGGGAGAAACCGGAGTACCCGGAGAAAACCCACGCAGGCGAGGAGGACATGCAAACTCCACACAGAAAGACCCCAGGTCCGAACCGGGGATCGAACCCAGGACCTTCTTGCTGTGGGGCGACGGTGCTAACCACTGAGCGGTCGTGGCAGTTGCAGTCGGATTACTGACTTAATTAAGTCAGTTTATGATTTAAATATGACATTAAAGTATAAAAAAATTCCAAAAACTGAATTCAGGTCCGGAAAAAGACTAAATTCTAACCATTTTTAGTCCGACT
Source organism: Anablepsoides cearensis (assembly GCA_032275365.1). Lineage (NCBI taxonomy): Eukaryota > Metazoa > Chordata > Actinopteri > Cyprinodontiformes > Rivulidae > Anablepsoides > Anablepsoides cearensis. The sequence goes on from JAUBOC010000077.1 coordinate 12,834,752, forward strand.
TTGGATTTTCTCCAAATGAATGTCTAATTTGCATAACATTTTTTAAAAGTAGGGTTCTGTGGAGACGTTACGAACAGTTAATATCTTACCTGCTCATACAACAACCTTAGTTTGAAGCTGTTAGCTTGTCTGACCAGACAATCAATGGCTAATGGCTAGACGGAGCAGGGCCAAAGCCAAATGGTTTTGTTGTTTTTAAAACTCCAGCATTAAAAGATGCACAGCAACTCTTACGGACATGAACATTTACACTGTATTAGATGGTTACTTACGCTGACTTACTGTGGAGGTCTGCACTCTGCTAAATAGAATGTGTTCAGTGTTCTCAACCAGAGTAATCTGATGGTCGGGTAAGGTGGTGTACGGATCAATAGAGTCACATTTGCTTCAAACATCTTCTTACTTTTTAAACCGCATAACTTTTGCATCCTTTTAAAAGGTTTTGACTTCACATTTTCTTTATGGAACATGAGTTTTACATGGACCATTACTGCAGTTGCACATGACATGGTATTTTGTCTTAATACTGGGTAATGTGAAAAAAAGAAAAATGTTTTTAAATTGTATTTTCACAAGTGAATGTGTAGCTTTTAAAGTTGGAGTTCTTTTTAAGATGTAGCAATTCAGTTTGGTCATGACCCCTGCTCGATAAGCTGTTAGCGCATCAGTTCGGTCAGAATTTAACACTAAACAGAGGTCATTCAAAGAGCTATCCACAACAGGTAAGACACTGACTGCTCAGTACCTTTGTATAGAACCACACTCGTAAAAATTTGAACCATACAGTGACTAAAAATACAAACAAAACAAAAAAAGAAAAGGCAAAACATTTCCTCAACAGGTCACTAAATCCACAGTCTCCTTAAAAACAGTCCTGTATGACATATATGTAGTAAAACTCAAGTGTCTGACAGTGTTTTTACCAGGTGATGTTGCACACTTAAAGTGCCTGTGACATCAAATTTTTGTAATAAACATGAATGCATTTTTGGAAAGATAACATTGATAACATGTTCAAAACAAATTTCACGTCGCTGAGATGAACGGTTGTTGAGATATTTGTCAGTGAAGAAACAGGAAGTGATGTCAAAGGGGAATGTCAGCATGTAAACAGAGTGTTGTTACAAAAGCTAACAAAACAAACTGTAGAGAAAAACCTGATGTTTCTTTAGATTATTTTTCGTCGCTATCAAAGAGAGACAAAAAATAATTTTGTTTTAATAAACCGAGACCAGTGAGTTTATTTTATTATTGAGTTCCCCTTTGATGTCACTTCCTGTTTCACTTTGGCTGAGCCAAATTCAAAAGAAAATAGGCCAGTTATAAGACAAAATGGGTAAAATCATGTGTACTATGCCAATTTTCTTAGATATAAAGATGCTTTCTTTGGCTTTTTGTATTTGAAGGATAGGCATGTCACAGGCACTTTAATTATCAGACTTTATTACTAAAATGCAAACAAATGAAGATGTAAAAAGCATTTACAGAGAATGTGGGTTATTTTAAACAAAGAAAGAGTGTCTGTAATTTCAAAGACGTATTAACTAATAAAATTTTATAGCTACCCACTGACTCACAGCTTATTCTGAGGCGGTTTGTTGCTACAGGATTTATTGGTTGTTCAGAAGAAGCTGAGGCCTTTATATAATAAACACATTGGAGCTGCAGAACTGGGTTTGTCTCACGCAGAGAAACAGTAACCCTGTTTTAACCAAACTAACACCAGATGACAACAGGTTGTTAAATAGAAGCTGAGTGGAGCAGAGAGAGCATGTGTTCTCCGTGTGTTTATCTGTCTTTGAGTTGGGGGGGGCGATGTGGTCACGGCTGCACCAGGTGTCTGCAGCTGTCCTAACTTCAAAGCCCATTAGAGCTGCATTAAGCTGTTCCAGCCTGAGGAGAGCTGGCTCCTCACATGTTCTGCTGTGCTGAGGTGAGCCCTAATCTGACTGACAGAAATGGATTTGCCCTTCAGCCGAATATTGAGCAATAGATCAGAGCACACTGAAGCTGTCTAAGGTAAAAATCCTCACTGCACGTGTGAAGATGAGGCAGATAAACTGCAGAGGTGCTGAGCATCACTAGCTGTGGGTTTCTTAAAATACTAAGAATAAAACAAAAATAGAAATCCTAGCATGCCATTGTTTTAAACAAAGATGTTAAGTGATCTGTTAACACTTTGAGTATGTAATGGAGATAAATCTCAGCTACTATCAACCCAAATTATAGCTATTTATCTGTAAAACTGACTGCTATAGCTAATTATGTGTTCACAAAGTTTGATTAGGTTTAGTAACCACCTTGAATTAGGCTGACTTCAAAATGTTAATCAGCTGTTAATGCACATTCATTGATTATTTTCTGATAGCTTTATTAAAATCCAGCCAATGATTTATGAATTATTTTGCTAACAAACATACACACATATTCAGGGAAAAAACGTTTTAAAAAATAAATTCAAGAAGCCTGCGGATCAAAATTTTCCTAATGTCAACAACAAATAAAGAGCAGAGATGAACTTTAGTTTGAGGCTAAAGCGAGGACAAAAGCTTGTATTTTACCCCACTGATAAGGCTGAACTGTAAACTTCCTTCCTTTCCTTCACGCTGTAAACACGAGGTAAGCTGCTCGCCTTGGCAACAAAAAGTGATGATATTCAGATCGCCTTCAGGCGCGTCTGCAGAGTGATTTTATTTTTTTGGCTGGAGCTACAACACTCAAACAATCGTTTGCCGCTACTAAGCAAACGCGCAGAAAATGGCCTTGATGACAACATCACAAAGAGCCCCCCCCCCCCCCCAGCAGGAACAAGCACCCTCTCCATCCCTGCTTACTGCTGCCATATTGACCCAGGTAATGGGGATAATGGATGTTATTGCATCAACAGTAGGATCAAACGGTAAAAGGCAACCCTTTTGCTCAAACGTTTCATACTCCCCGAGTGCACGGCCATTATATGGTCCTCCGCACACAAACACACGTTTCCGCAAAAAACACTTAACAACAAAGTGTTTCAGGTTCCGACTCCGAGGACTGCACGTTACCGGCGTTAAAAGGTTACAGGATTACAGCGATGAGCTCACTGTGATCTGCAGGAACCAAGTTTATGTTGACAAGCAACAGCTTTCTTCCTCAGTCTGCTTCAGTCTCACCTTGTCCCACACACCTGGTCTTCATCAGTAATCACCCCAGCTGCATTCGCTCCAGAAATCCCCTATAGCCACATTTAAACTGTGCTTTGTTTCTCAGTCAGTTATAAGATGTTCAGATGTGTGTCTACATGTCTGTTTTCATTTAATATGTCCCAGTCCCACAAAGCTGACAGGTTTGGGCCAGATCTGGCAATGATGGCACCATTTTAAAGACAGTATGCCACAGCTGGCCCAGTTGTGGTTTGGTTAATGTGGTGTTGACCCGTGCATGGGCCAACTCTGACAAACTGCTGTATATCCAGTATTCTTTGTGGAACATGGGTAGAGTCTCAGTGCACTGTGTGAGCCAGAACTGGGACAGACAAATTTATTTACATGGGATGTTTATTTTTAATTAAAGCAACCTGCTTTCCTCATCAACACATAATAAGTTAAATATTTTAGACATAAAGTACTTTAAATTAATCACGTCTTGTTTTAAATACTATAGAGGTTCTGTGTTTAAATGTAATTCATCAGCTGACAATAAAAGCCTGTTTGTTTTCTGGTTTAATAAGATTATGTTTAAAGTACAGCACAAAAGACTTGAGTTGTTATTTATTCTTATTATCATTTATTCTAAAACAAAGACGGGACAGAAAATCAGACCCTGCAGCTGAATTTATTTACAGCGCGGGGGAAACGTGAGAATGTGTTCTCTGAAGCGATGAACAGTTTACGAAAAGGAAAATCTCAATATCTCCGAACCTTTGTGCTACATTTTACAAAATAAGCAACATTTTCCGTTGTCTTCTGATGAGCCTCCAGCTTTGTCCATCATTTCCTTTCTGGGAGCCCCGGGGGATCGGGGTTATGTTTCACTAATCTTAACAACCATAAATTCAGCAAAACAGCTTCAGACAGCTCCTAACTGATAAAACAATGTCACGGCTGGGTTCAAAACCAGTAGAAGGTGGCTCCTTTTCTCGTTTGTTTGTTAGGGAACATGTAAACAAGAGCATCCCTAGAATTTAATTTGGGACAAAGATCAAAATCCACAAGATCAACTTTTCTCCAACACTGAACCAAAATACAAAAAAAGGCTAAAAGAATGTGGAATAATCACACCAATGTTTGATTATTATAATGTTAAGCTACAAATCAACAGAACAAACTCAGGCTAACTTCAAATATTACATTCTAAAGATTTGTTTAAATCCATTCAGTGATTCAAGAGTTATTTTGCTAACAGTACATGTACACAGAGACACGAGCGAAACCTTAATCGCCCTTTCACCTTCGGCTGCGAGTGACAACAAAAACGGAAATAATTCCGCTGTGAACCACGAGTTATTGGCCACTTTGGAGAGGCTTCAAAACAAGCTCCAGGGTCTCTGCTCAGAATCAGAGCTGACACTGTGGGGCCGTAGAAAAGAACTTTAAAGCTTCCACTTCAGACTCATTCTGCCGATCCTCCGCCACATCACTGAGCCGCGATATATTACGCTGCGGTCGACACACAACAAGGGCGTTTATTGTCCAACGCCGACTTCTCCTCTTCTGAGGAGGAGCGGGAGTTGTTTTGAGCTGGTGAGTTGGGCTCCTCAGTCGCAGCAGAGAGTGATGGCCTGATGAGCTGATGTCACAGGAAGTGAGCCGAATCCTTATCAAGCATGAACACAAACCCCACATTCAGTCACTTTATCACCAACCACCAAAGGCAAGAGACAACAATGTTTGTGTGCGTTTGTTTGTCTGCAGTGTCAGCAAAATATCTCATGAACCCGTAGAATAAACTTGAATAAAACACTCAGAAAGTAACCATCGATTGTATGATTACAACAGATCATCTTTTGAAAAAAATCCAATTCAAGATGGCTACCACAGCCAACTGAACTAAGAAAATACAAAAATTGTTAGAACTCAGCTGATTTTAAAGATAATGAGCAAGATCTATCTATAATAGTGCAAAATATGCAAAAAAAAAAACATCTCTTGTTTTAACGCCCTGGTATATGAAGCTGTGGACATGATGGTTTTATATCATGTTGGTTGAGTAGTAAAATTCCTGTCCTGACAGCCGCAAATAAAAGATTTTAAAAATGTGGCGTTAGTTTTGTGCCATTTACACACAATGGAATGAGGCCACATTATTGATTGCGGTCCAAGAATTAAAACCCAAAGTATGGTTGTGTAGATGTACGCTTTCTGTTCTATCTGAGCAGAATGACCTCAGGAGGCCACAGAGGGTCAACTACAGGAAACGGAGCCGATAAGGGCAGCAAGAATTCTAGGAGGCGGCAGACAATAGTTTGAAGTGAAAAGCGAGTGAGTTAGAGGATGGGGTGTGGTGGGGGGATTCGTGTGGTCCGTGGCGAACTGGAAAGGAAAGGTGAAGATATAAAGAAAGTCAGGAGGTCAGAAGGAGGAGGGAAGTCAGGCTCAGAAAGAGGAAGGGCTGTGTGGGAGAATAAATGTATCAGCCCAAGTTTCGAGCCTAAATTTAAAAAAAGTTAGCACTTGTTTATACTTAAAACTTCCTTTCAGTATAGTCTCACTAAACCAGTTTAAAATAAAAATTAAAAAAATCCCTGACTGGAACCTGCACACTGAGATTTAGACCAGGGTCGGAGATATACTTTTTTTTTTTTTGCAAGGGATGGCCAAGGTGATTTTTATTCAGCCATTTTTAGACATACAACAATGAAAATTAGCGTAGAAGTAGCCGAAACCAATCTTTACCCAATTCTAAAAGTTAATGAAAAATTCCATGATGCTACCACAGCTGACTTTAAAAGGTTACAATTAAGCTATGTTCAGACATTTTGAGATGAAATTTGTTGTGTAGCAGCTAAGAATGATCACATGCTGATTGTAGATGCTACTCCCAAATTAACCTAACCACTAATGCCAATGCTAATTTTACAGAGGGATTCATTTCAGCCATTGTTGAACACTGACAGCAGAAAGTGTATATAGTACACTAATACCAGAGAACAATCTTTAACTAATTCTAAATGCAAATACAAAAATCCAAGATCCACTTGTCAATTATTTGGCGGTGGCACCTGGGGTGGCCCTCTGCCCCCTATTTAGTCATCTCAGCACAACCACATCTGGCTCAGAAATGTGTTTGTGAGGGAGCAGCATAGGAGAGCAGTTCTGTGCTGGTCTGGTCTGTCCGGGCAGCACCGGGCCACTGGATCAGAGCTGGGACAGTGACAGAAAGCAGACAGAGAGGCTGCCTCATTCCCCCCTGCACCTCTCTGTGGGTGAGTGTCGCTGGCTAAAAATACCTGCAGCAAACTGTTCAACACAGCAGAACTTCAGATAGAACAGAGTCAAGCGCGTCTCATGACAGAAACAAAGTCTTTTTTTTTCCTTCCATGCACTTTAGAGTTTCAGGTCCTTCATGCATGAACTGCAGATTGTAACAATGCCTGCAAACGTTAAAATCAGGTGACAAACAAAAATATCTGCTAATTACAGAAGAAACTAAAGTTCATCATGACAGTGAACTGATGAATAATTTAATGTAAATAAAAGCATAAAGGGCAGTGCCACATTTTTAGCAACCTAACAAAGTTACTGCAGCTTCTTTAAATGTCCTCAGTGAGTTCTGAGGCTGCATAAACAATCCACTCCCACTGTTTTCTGAAATGCAATTAGTCCTGACTTGATTACAGGTCATGCTTCATCTTTGCCCTGTTTTAGAAACTCTGCAAAGAAAAAGCCCTGTATCCTATCTAAAGCTGCCCAGAGCCTCCCTAATACCCCCCTCAGGCTGGGACTCACCTCCCCAGGTGTGAAGGAGGACCAGCAGTCCTGCCAGCAGAGAGGCGGTGTCGCGTGCAGCCATGGTTGGTGGTGCGGTGCAGAAGATGTCCAAGCTGGGATGTGTTTAGTCCGGGTTTGCTGCTGACTGAACGCACACACACACGCGCGCGCTCTCAGAGAGAGAGAGAGAGAGAGAGAGAGAGAGAGAGAGAGAGAGAGAGAGAGCGTAGGAGCAGCCAGCGCGAGGAGGCAGATGATGCAGAGGGAGGAGGCTGAAACAGCCGCTGCAAAAAATAAACCCTCCAGCTGCGCGTGGATGCAGGGATTCAGCTTTTGAAACACGAGTCAGCGTCAGATTTCCAGATAAAACTCCCCTACAGTTCAAGCATTTCTCATTTCTACCCAATACACTCTTTGAATCATCTGCTTTGAGCTGCAGTGATGTGGGGGAGTTGGGTATTTCTTGCAGTGGAAACCAGAGGAGGAACTTTTAGTTTCAGGAGGGTGGCGGAGATCTGGAAAGAAACGCATCATGCCTCAAAGATAAAGGAACGTTTATTGTTGTTGCTGAGGCTTTTCTGTAGTAAAAGTGTTATAGATTCTTAGCAAAAAGTAGTATACTTGAAGTTCATTTTAATAAGTATACTTGAGCATAAGTTTAAGTAGCCTATGTCAAGTATGGCACAATGTACTTGTAGTATACTGATTTAATACTTGTTTGTACTAAATTGGGACTTTTTTTGTTTATAAAAAGTATACTTTTCAGTATACTGTTATGTCTTTTTTAACTTATAAACTTACCAAAAAGAAGTATACTTTAAGTATTTGTCATTAAGTATACTAAAATATATAAAAGTGTATTTACCGAAGCCTAAATTGGCCCACAATAAGTTTATGAAAGTATACTCAGAAGTATACTGAAAGTAATTTTCTAAGTATACTTTTATTTTATTCTTGAAATATACTACAAATAAACCAGTCTATGTGAAAAGGTACTTTCAGTGTACTACTAAAGTTTATCATGGTCAAAATTTTAAACATTAATATAGACTAAATATACTTAAACTTTTAGTATACTTTCATACTTTTTAGTAGTATAGTGTAAGATAAACTTGGTTAAGTATATCTCAGATAAGTACATAAAAAGTAAACTGGAGTATACTCTTTTCTTTTTAGTTTAAAATTAGTATACTTAATGGATACTTGCATATACTACTTTTTGCTAAGGGCAGCAGGAAACCACCAAGCTGCTGCTGCTGCTGCTGCTGCTGCTGGGGTTTCACTTATCAGATGGGTGGGACAACAGACCTGTGCTACTTAAGATCATATCAAATGTTTTTAAACGATGAATAATTGTTAATTGGTATCAGGGTTGATGATTACAGGGTAGTGGTGGGTGTGATGCTCATGATAGAAATCACCAACTTACTGCTAATCAAAACAACTTGGCACAGTTTAAAAAGAAGCAGTGGTTCTGTGGGCAATTAGGCACTCAGAAATAAAAAATAAAAAACATCGGTTTTTGCACTATGAACAAGTTGAAATCCCCAAACACCCACTCATCACCACTTGGATAAAGTTTTATAAAATTAGGCTTATTCTATCTATCACATATTTATTTTGACGATTGAGGAATTATAATTCATATACCACTTTAAGCTGCAGCTGAGGGTGTGTGTAGACACACACAGGGACGGGTTTACAGAAATGTTAGTCATGTTCATACTGTATGTGCTTCAAGTTTTAGCTCAGGAGATGAGTTTAGCAATGAATGAAATGTTTTCTGTTTTAGTATCAGTCAGTGAAGCTTTTTTTAGAGCCAGATTCAACTTGTCATGATACAATATGTCTCCACGCTATCCGAGCTTGATCTTCCTACTTGTCAACACAAAATATAAATGTTTAAATATATATTTATGTCCTTAAAACAGTCCACAAACCAAGTAAGTCACATGTTGCCTGCATAAACACACCATGTGACTTATTGACTTTGGTTGCAGGACTTCAGTCCCCGATGGGGAAAAAAAAAAAACATTTAAATGTCAGGGTTTGGATATCTGCAGCATTTGCCAAACTGTAACAGAGCTGCAACATAGTAGTGAGATGTTGCTATAAAAGTACAGTATCAGAGGACAGCTGGGGAAAGACAAGTTGTAGTTGATGTTCTAAAATAAATACTAGACTCAGTTTATTATTAACAGCATTAAAAATGACTTAACTGTTCAGCCTGCATGTTAGATTAAAAACAGGAGGGTATATAGAAAATGTGCACATAAAGTCTGAACCTTTTGTTTATCAGGCCTTTTAAAATAATGCATAAAACATATCTGCAACTTTAATATTATAAAACAAAAAAAGACAACTGTTAAAACGATTTAAGGAATGCATATCATCCCCTGCATTGCAGGCTAAAGTTTGAAACAAATGTTTTGCAAGATCTGTTAGTGCTTAGAGAGTGTGTGTTATGGGTAACGCGTGGCTACTACCACAGCAAATTTTAGCTTTGTATCTGTTAAATTGACTAAATTAGTCATCAATTAACTGTGGTGGCCATTTTTAAACCCAATCAGTTTTAGCTTTAAAATTACTTTAATTATTACTCCCTGGGATTTTCATCAAAATTCTTCCAGTGGTCTGAAATGAAAATAGGTGGAGTCAGGTCCTGAAGAAAATGATATAATGAATTTCCTTCCTGCTGAACGCATTTACTAAACCTGCAATTCAGTCCAGCGCTGGTTTAGTTGTATGACTTCTATATTCAAACATTCAAGTATTGGTGTATTTTCTATCTGGTTATGAACACATAATGAAGTAAACAAACACATCTAAATTTCTTTTCAGGTCTATGAGAAATTTTACTAATAGACACACTGTAATATCAACTGAGTTATAATCATTTTTGTTTTTGATAAAGTTGTTACCTGTAGTGGAATTTATGATTTTGCTCACAGACAGAAGCACTCACAGGCAATTACATCATCACCTGCTTTAAGTGGCAGGAAGTGATAAAAAGGTCTAAATGATTAAGCACTATAATCAAGCAGAGTTATATGGATTATTTGACTGTTTGTTTTGATCCCGTGACCAACACTTCCTTCTACAGAGACAGCGATAAAACAGAACCATCAGAGGAGTTGTTTCCTCTCAGTATTATGTGATCTCATGTGAACTCAGTCTGGAACCAGATCAGAGCGGTGGGACGCGTCAGGAACGCTGATCTTTGTAACTTTCAGTGTTGGGTCTGATGTTTCCTGCCAAGTGGACCACTCCTGACTTGTAATCAAAGACCTTTAGGTGATAATGTGGACTCTGAGCCACTGCAGAACCACGTGGACCCTGTCGGTCCTCAGCAGATGAGATAGATTTAGCACAAATATGGAGAGCTTTAGTTTGAGTCATTAAGGCATTCAAGTTTTATGTTTGGAAAATAAGTAAAGATGTCTTCCTTATTCTCAACTGGGGGAGATAGATAGATAGATAGATAGATAGATAGATAGATAGATAGATAGATAGATAGATAGATAGATAGATAGATAG
>JAUBOC010000077.1:12865671-12892443 GCA_032275365.1 Anablepsoides cearensis
GTGTGTGTGTGTGTGTGTGTGTGTGTGTGTGTGTGTGTGTGTGTGTGTGTGTGTGTGTGTGTGTGTGTGTGCATGTATATTGTAGATTTACTGATTTACTTGTATATATAAGTAAATCTACAATAAATGTTTTCATAGTTTGCAAATAAATCCATGAGTGTAAATATGTTTTGAACTAGATTTAATAAAAGTATTTCAGGCTTTTCTAACATCACAGGAGGGCGACAGACATTCTGAAGAATAAATAGAAGAATAGCTTTAGCTGCTTTAACTTTACACAATAAACTCAACTCCTCTGGAATGAAACAACCTAATGTTGTAAAGGAAATTTAATACAAGTAACTGATTCCACTTGTCAGTGTTTTTAAGGGTCATAAATTACTATTAAGCTCATTATAAAACATAGGCGAAGACAAAGGCAGAGTGATAATGTTTATTATTGTCTGTGTGTGGGTTTGTTTGTATAGCTGTTAGCAAAATATCTCATGAAACACCAAAGGGATTTTTTTTATAAAACTCACATCCAGTAATTATTAAAAGTACATTTTATAACTGATTAACTTTTACAGTCAACCCCAGTAAAGATGGCCGCCACTACTGAGCAACTTTAGCCAACACAAAAATGATTATAACCCAGTTTATTTGACAGATATGGAGCTAAGATTTGGTGGCAGTTGCTAAGAGTCATCTTAGCACAGCTAACCACACAAGATTACATGAACTACTGGAGTCAGCTATTGTTTGTTAGCAAAATATTCCATAAACAACTGAATGGATTTTAATAAAACTTTTATAAAAAGCTGTGTACACATCTACAGCTAATTAATATAAGAGAATTTGATCGTTCATAGGCTTAAGGATTTTCTTCTGCAGCCATGTTTGTGTTTCATTCTCTTTTCACTCATTATGTCTTAAACTGCAGATGTAAAAACTTACATTTCTGCCCTGTTTCAGAGAATGATACAATGATCTGCCTATTTAAACATTCACTGAACCAGTTTTAGGCTGTGAACAAATGGAAACAACTGACTGATGCCAAAGAAAGATTGATGAACTCCTCATGATTCCTATTCCACCCTGGAAGGAATGGTTACGAGGTTATTTTGAAGCGTAATTACGATTGAGGGGAGAATAAAATGTCCTGCCTGATGTAACGTGTGTGTCATGTTAGAACTATGTCTCTAAAGGAACATTTATTAAGAGGTAGAAGGGGGATTAGTTTAAGTAGTTTAATGGCTGACAGAAAAAAGGCGACAGAGGATTTATATCAACCAGCTCACAGTGATGAACGTGTGACTCAGTGAACTGGTGAAACCATTAAGCCGGCCGGGGTAAACAGTGTGAATCCAGTGGGAAAAATGAACACTTTCCAGTCTTTTTTCATATTTGCTCTGCCTTAGAGAGGAAAATCATAGAAAAAAGTGAATTTATTGAAGCTGTCTGCTTGGAGACACCTGTTTGTTTCCATTTTATTAAAGTTTAATTTAAATTAGGAATGCACCTACATGAAAATTTCAGCTGATATCGATATTTGATATTATTATTGCTGTTACGGCTGATTACCAATATTTTTCGATATTACACAAACACCCAAATATATATACACACAAACACATTTGTTTCATTTTTTGATACCATAAAAAAGTGACCAGACCTCTGAGATGGCTCTTTACTTGAGTTATTCCTGGCTGTGCTGCATCCTTATCACTATCATTATCAAACCACTCGACCAAACATTTCCCCTCCCAAAACAGAAACACAAAGCTAAAAAGTGGGAAATCAATATCAGACGACATTAATATCGGTCCAGTTTTACTTATCAGACTGATACCGATATTCTAGCAAACGACTAACACTGGGCAATATCAATGTTAATGTTGATATATCAAATCCCTACTTTAAATTATTCAGTATTTATGCACATTCTACTTAAATTTTTATTCTGAGGTTTCCTATTTATAAAACAAAATGTGCTTATTAAAAGAAAATATATACAGACTAAAAGACTGGCAAATAATAGAAATAAACATAACTTACTTCATAACAGAACCATATATGTATGCACAACGATAACTGCTTTTATTTTGAAAGTTTTGAGAAATTAAAACGAAAAGCATTATAAACAGTTTGGTCACATCTATTAACTTTTCTGTGTCACCAAAATGGATAAACAACTTTGGTTCATTCAGCCTTGTTAAAAGATGGGTTTGAAAAGAACATTTTAGTTGCAGCGAGCAAAGTTTTGGATCAAAATGGATGCGTGGTTTTGTAAAATGAATATCTGCTGAAAGGTAAATCCTGGTTTTCATCAACTGTTCCCAAATGTTTCTGACCTTCAAAGTAAAAGCAACGGAGCTTTGGACCCACATCCTGTGATTACGGTCGGAAAGCTTAATTAAAATTTGAGATATTTTGCTAACAGGCAGACAAATAAACACACTGACAAAGTCAAAAACTTTATGAGAGTGCGAGCCAAAACCAAACAAAGATAATGGCATCTCCTACAAAACAGCCTTTTCATCGCATTTCATGCAAGTTTATTTTGGATGTTTAAAACAAAACTAAACTTGCGTAATTTTCCAATTCAAATTTCCAATTAGTTCCAATATTGTGTTAGGGTTTAAAAATTATTACCACTCTGATAGTTGATTCTCTCCCTTTAAAATCATGCAAGAGCTAAAAATAAGTAGTCTTAAGTAGAAACGTCTTCTGAACCAAGTCATTAATGGGAAACGCAGAGCAATGATGGCATGGAAGCTATTTGAATTTGCGGCCTGGATCTTGCCTTAATCCGGTGTTGCAACATCTGTCGCAGGAATTAACTGTCACAGCAGTTTAAAAGCTGAAAGTAAAGGCGTCTAGAATAAACAACCCTGATGGAGCTCACGGTACAACACAGCTGTACCAAGTCACAACCAGCTCACTTCCCCCTTTTTTTTTCCAGAGTGTCTTAGTTATAAAAAAAATAAAATGAAAGTGTGATTTATTTTCCACAGCAGGTCAGGTTTTTAAAAATTGTCATGCAAAAACAGCAGAGTTTTTCCAGTCAGAGTAGACAAGGAAGCCGGTGAAGGTGCTGTCTGTTTTGGTGCTGGAGTAAAACCCGTTGTACTCCGAGAGGGCCATCTGGATCCACACCTGATCTCCGGGGACCAGGTGAAGCAGGGAGCCGCCGGACAGAGAGGCCGGTTTGGACCAGTTGCCGTAAAACTGAAAAAAAGAGGCCACGGCGTGCCCGTTCTTCATCAGGTCGAACTGCAGGCTGGCCCGGTACACTGTGGCATGGACGGCGAAGTAATACACGCCAGGGACCTTGCAGGTGAAGCGTCCGGTTTCTGCGTTGTAGTCGCCCTGTTCGTTGATCAGGACGGTGTCGAAGCGGACTGCATCGCCCACTGTGAGGGCCGAAGCCTGGCTCTGAGACAGTTTGACACTGAAGGCAGATTTAGGAGCCACTGCACACTCGCCCGGCTGGCCCTTCTCACCCTTTTCCCCAGCGTAGCCTTTGTCTCCAGTAAGACCTCGCACTCCAGTTTCACCTGGAGAGGTAAAGGAGCCAAAGCATGAACAGAACTGTGTTTTTCTCATGAGTTCTCACATGATACGTATAAACCAGTACCTGATTCTCCCCTGTCTCCCCTCTCTCCTTTCTCCCCCGGAGCTGCATCCCTCCCGTCTCTTCCATCTCTACCTGGCTGACCGGGACTCCCATGAACCCCCGGAGAGCCCGGGATACCAGGGTGACCAGTACACAGACTGGGGGGGATCTTGTTGTCCTCCAACTGGGTGGAAAAATGGACTTGTAGGATGATGAGGGAGTGAAAGAGAGGCAACAGCCTGAGGCAGGTCATGGCTGGGTCGAGGCTGGAAGGGAGAAAAAAAAAAGCTTTCAGTGATGGAAAATTAAATTACATGTCTGTGGGCTATCAACATGGTTCAGTTTGGACTATTTAGACAATAGAGAAATTTGAGTAAAAGTGCACACAGATTTTTGAGTGTAAATTAAACTTGAATGATGGAGTATTGGGTTTTAACATTGAAGGTGATTTTCTGATAGATCAACTGAATTTCAGATATGCTCATATATTTTATCATTTGTGATTGGTTGTAATAATTTATTTTAAACAATTAGAGAATCAATAAATCTGTATTTAATTTAATACATGCCTCAAGAAAACATCATTCCAGTGCTCACGTAGAAGAGACCCCCTCCCGAAGGTGTGAGTGGGTTTTGTAAAACCATTGTAAGGACAGGTGAGCTCAAGGCCTTTTTGCAGGAGCTCCTTAACAGATGTGTGAATGGTAAACTTTACATATGTGGGAAAAAAAAACATTTAAGTCAGATAACTAACTGGTTTCCTGTGTTAATTTGGGCTTTCAACTGAACATGTTTCTAACAAATGGTGACCCCAACGTGACAATAAAATGAGTTTAGATCAAAGTGAAATTGTGCAATGTAGTGTTTAGTCTGGGTACATTTCCTATATATTTTCTGAGATTATCATCGAGACAAGAGCACCCCAGAATGCCCCTCACCCCAAAAAAAGCAACAAACAAAATAAACTGCTCATTATCATCTACTTCTAGGCAGCCTTAGCCAACCCAGAAATTGGCATAACTGAGTAAATATGACATATATTGAGGTAAAATCACAGAAACAGCTCAGATTCTGTCTTTTGGACTCCTCCTCTTGTGCATGAGTGGACTAACATTTATTTAGTCTGTGTCAGGATTTAAAAAGAGTTAAACTCAGGTCTGTAGTCCACATGATGAGCTTCAGTAAAACTTAAAGATTTTAAAACAGCGCTGTCATGGTAGCAAACAAAACAAAGAAACTCAAGAAGTCACAGAGAGGGACCTGGACATGGCATAAAGCACACAATGACAGACTGAAGGAGAATGAATGGACTGAGGCTGATCAGTAGAGCCAGTGGTGGTCAGCACTAATCTAAGTATTACCGTAGTTGCACTAACCCTAATAGGGCCCCTGCATACTCTCTACGAACTGCCGAAATGGGTTCGCATTGTTGGCATTTCGGCAACTTCTCGACACACACAACCCGCTGGTCGAACTTTTTACGCCCCTCCACATGAGAACTTATTGTGTGATTGGTCAGAAGTTTGTGGGAGTGTTTGTTTGTGCTGAAAGCGCACATTTTGTTTTAACCGCTCGCTTCAAAAAAAAAAGAAAGAAAGAAAGAAAAGCGGCTCACTTTGACCCGACTGTTGTAGCAGGAAGAGGCGATTTATAAACGTAGTCAAACGGCCAAAAACACGTGGATGGAGATAAATCAAGCATTTTTTACGGTGGAATCTAACTTTGGAACTTTAACCGCGACAGATTTGTGGATAAATACCATCGGGTGACAAACCTCTGACTTTTTTTTTTCGCATTGTGGAACCCCCCTGTAGTGACGTATGCTGCAGCGGGAGGGGTTTCCCCAGGAGCTCAGCACGGGGTGTCTCAGGGACTATGAAAGGTATATGTGTGAAAACGAAAGCCGAAAAACCACGTGACTGAGCATCTGAGCAGCATCGACTGTTCGGCTTCGGAGGGAGTATGCAGGAGCCTTAAAAATGCACTAACTCAAATATTTAGGTCCCCTAATTCTAAAGCACTAACAGACTGAAAAAAATAGCAAAAACTAATTCTAAAGCACTAATATAATCCAGTTGACACATGAAATATTCTTCAGTCAACATAAAACAATATTTACTGTGTGCAGAATATTGTCACTTAGTGCCCTTGGGAGTCACCCACAGGCCACATTTGGCCCGCGGGCCTTGAGTTTGACACGTGGCCTTGTAGATAAGTGACACAAATATGAACAAAATATTTGACAGCTTTCACCCTCAACTGTGAACAATAATGTTGATCAATAACATTTAAAGACCTCAGTTAGTGCTTCTAAATTTAGCCCATAAATTTAGCAAGTGATAATCCACTAATGAATTAAAAAAAATAGCAAAAGCCTTAAAGCACTAATCAAGAAATTAGTTCCCCTATTAGTGCTTTAGTGCTTTAGGGGAACTGTGCCCACCACTGAGTAGAGCGAAGAAGACACCAGGGCAAAATGACAACAGGGAACAGGTGTAAAGGCTGTCTGTGGGAAAAGATTGAGATCATGACACAGTCCTCATGTGACCCAGCAGACTGTAAGAGAGAGGTCAGACTCTAAACTTTTACTTTATACCTAAAATGTGCAAACTCTTGGGGAATATTGTCTTACAGCACTCAAGTGTGTTTTTATCTTTTACTGCAAGGCTGTAATATCTGAACAATCCAGTCAAAACATGATTTATAATGCAGTCTTTTTTGGACCATCTGTCTGAAAACAAGACAAGAATTACAGGACTATAAAGTAAACTGATGACCAGAGCAGGAGGAAGACTGTGTAAATCATTCTGTCTGTGGAGTACAGCTACCATGATAAAAGTCAGATTTTGTCGTCTATCAGCAGTTCTTCTTACTGGAAGTCTGAGCCACACATCCAACAGCTGCAAACAGAGACACACGGAGAGAGAATAACCCAGAGAGAAACAGTCAGGGGAAAAAATGGGGTGGGATAAGGAATTATGCGTCAGCATTCCAGGCTCAAGTAGAGTTTAGACAAGAGGACAAATAGTGAGCAGCTGCCTTCACTCTGCTCCTCAGAAGCTCAGAGATGATTAGAGACATGAATGTTTTCAATAAATCAGTACAAAGAGAAGAAACCCACTGTTTACTGACCACGAGCAAAGCTGATTCCAAAAGAACTTGGATTTTTACTCAGTTTAAAAATCTTTTTGTGCAAAACAACACGTTCTGATGGTGATCAAATGAAGCCCAGATAATGACAGTTAAAAAGCTATTTTTGAAAAGAAAACTGCTGAGAGAGCTGGATCCAAATCACATGAGTGATTTTACTTTACTGGTTTTGGATTTGTTTTAAAGAGGGAGGTTTATGTGGAGCGATTACTGAAGAAAGTCAGTCCCAAGGGGCCCAAGTTTTTCCGAGGGGGTCCAGAACTGCTGCATGTTGCCAACGTTAACAACTTCCGACCACAATAAAGAGGAGAGAGAAAAGAACCAAAACACCAAAGAACTGAAGACATATCAATCAAAAACACAAGTATTCAAAATAAATTACATTGTCTCGGCTCACCACTTTGCCAAAGGTTTAAACAAAAAATCACATGTGAGATTTGTGTTGGGGAGGACTCTCAGCTACTACCACAGGTTGATTAGTTGGGGTGACCATCTTGATGTAAATACTGATCAAATCTGTCCAGTGGTTCGTTTAACAGACACAAGCACTGATTACAACCATGTAGGATGATAATTAAACAAGTGTAACTAAAAAAAAATCACTGAACAATTTCAAAATTACTCAGAAACATTAAAAAGTTGTTTATGATTTTAATGATTAGACAGAAGAAACGACTTCCAACAACACATTTATATTGTAACAAAATTCCCCAGCATGCACATTATTTTGTGTTCATGTTTTTATACTTAAATAATCTGGCGGCTTTTGTCTTTACTTTTCTCACTTAAGTTGCTGCCATGGTTAGCAGCACGGTTAACCCTGGTGTGAGTTTAAGATATTTGACCTTCCCTTTGAAAAAGGTTGCATCCATTCCCACGGGCACCTAGAATGTGTGCAGTGTGGGCAAATTCAGGGAAATTATTAAATTTGCATCCAATTAAATCCTGCAAAGAAGCTACAGTTTTAATAACCCCTGCTCTGCAGCATTGAAAATACAGCATAACCTCTGGCTCAAAAGAACATTAGACAAAAAAATTTACTTATGTAAGATCCCAGACAGTCACAGAAACATGACACAAATCCATGTCAGCTGCAGATGCTGCTGTCTTCTTTGTAGCTGAGTGGGTTTTTGCAAATGTGGGACCACCATTACAGTATAATCACTGCTGTTAGTGTTAGAAAATGAACAAAAGCCAAAAAAGCACTGCCAAAAGCTGTACATGTTGCTTTAGGATCACAGTTTTGTCCACATTTGCTCTAACATTTTTTAACAAACTTTTTCGTTTTTATTGTAATGTCTGAAAAGAAGATGGCCACACAATTTGCTACAGACACATCTGGCCTGTTCACCTGATCAATGTTAAATCAAGAGAGAGCTGAACCCTTACCAAGATGCAGAGAAGTCTTTGCAAGATGCTGTCGATGATGATGATGATGACGACGATGAAGTTTGTGTGTGTCAGAAGAAAACCTCTGAAAAGTTTGTCCCTCTGATCCTGAGCGTTTGGCTGGCAGGAGCAAAAAAGAAAAAAACAACTGAAAGGAAATGAAATCCAATTAGAAAAGTCGAGTTGGTGGGAGTGTAGGAGTGGGTGGAGGAGACAGAGGAAAATATGTGATGTCCATCCAGCACAAACAAGAGAGAAATGTAACTCGGACGAAAAGTGAAGCAAAAAAAAAAAAAAACAAGTGTGAAGGGAGGGGATTCGAAGGGGAGGAGGGTAAACAGAGGGATTTTTGAGACATTGCATAAAGACGATGGGGAAACTTCTCATGATCTGTCCGCAGAGAGTTCACAGGGCTGTGGTCGATGCAGATAAATGTTCCCACAATGCACTGCTGAAGGCTGAGAATAAGCTCTCTGATTGCCTGCATCCAAGATTAGGCACTCTGCCCTATATCAGATCTTCCAAACTAAAATCAGTCTTCCACTCGAGCAAGTCTCAGCCCATTATCCTCCTTTCTTCTTAAATCCTGCAGTATCATTAAAGTAATAAAGGGACTTTTTGGCTATGGAGCTGGACTTCAGAAAATTTGCAGGCCAATGAAAACATGTTTTTGCTGTTATCTTGCAGCTTTGACTTAAAATAATAAAACAGGATTGTGCCAGATCTGTAGAAAAATGTCATTGCAACATCTGGAGCATAAAAAAACTGTCTGTTATTGATTTGCTTTTAGTTGTTTTTACCACTTTGTCTAAAACTAAATGTATAAAGACTGGAAATATTTTTAAAGTCCTTTCAAAAGTAATAAATGTGTTTATTGACATGCATTGCAAAACATAACTTATTCATCTTTGCATTTAGATGAAATAGAAAACTGGGTTAGTCCATCCTGCTTGGTATCAGTGTGCAGTTCAAAGGTCTGCCTCTCTGATGGTATGGGGGAGCATTAGCTGCCTATATGGGCAGCTTACACCTAAAATTCCATCAAATTAAAGATAACCTCATCTAATGTCTTATTTGCAATGTTTTATTGTGAAAAATATAAATAAAGTATAAAATACTAAGATTTATTTATTGCATTATGTTTGAAATTATTTACATTTTACACATAATCCCAACCAAGTTATATTTGCATTAGTCATAATTATAACTGACCTGATGCAGCTGCTTGAAAACAATTTATGCAACTTCCAGTTTCTAAATAAAGAACTTTTATACAATACACACAACATAAGTGATAAATGTTTCTGAGAGAACACATCTGGTCTGCTTAGTGTTTAGACTGTTAAAATGTCTGCTTTGTGAGCAGTAGATCCTTTTGAACACGAGCTGGAGCTCCTCTTGAGTTTCAGTCATCAGGACGCTGCTGTGTGGAGCGCTGTTAGCTGACTCCTGTGGAGCCAATGAGCTGGAACTGAGCCGAATTTAGGACGTGTATTTAATTAGCATCCCCAGATTCAGCACATTCTGGACTATGCTGCTACGGTAATTTCCTGGAAGATTCAGTAAAACTGCTGCTCACAGGATTTACTGCTGAGTCGCACCATGTGGCTGTTTAAACGGACTCACTTTCAGTGGTGATGAGGTTAGGTCATTAATGTGTTTGAGTAAGCAGAACCCAAAATCTATTGATAAATTGATCAAGTTATTAAAAACTCCTGAGCAAGAACAGGCTGCACAGGTAAAATCTTTTTTACTTTATACCCTTGATAATATAATTTTAAAAAGGCTAATAAAGTAATATATTTACAGTAAAAGTTGTTTTTGAAATTTGCAACTTTAGTTTTTTCTTTGTTAAATTAGTTTTAAATGTTTGGAATCTTTCATGAATCGTTCATTAAACAACGCTTCCATTAAATTATTACTGCTGTGGGCCAACAGTTCAGGGGCTGGACATCGTGGGGTGTTGCCCGATAATGATAGGGGAAACACCGAACAAAAATTATTTTTTACCTTTACATTTTATTTTGTTGCAATAAATCATAAATTTAACATTTTTAAAAATCTATTATATTAAATTAAGTTTAAAAATTGGGGGTAATTGGCAGGCCGAGTGGAAGTCACCCGCGGGCCAGATGTGGCCCGTAGGCCACCAGTTGTTTAGCCCTGATTTAAGGCTAAAGTTGATAAAATATTTAATATCAGTTGAGATAGATAATGCTAACATAAATAAAGTTTTTTTTCCCCCTTAATGGTTCAAATTAGAGTGGAAAAGCAAGGATTTGAACAGCCTAATTAAATAGTTTCTTATATTTATTTATTCATCTTTTCTTTTTGTCTTTCAAAACCAGTTTTATGTTCAAGTCAAATATACTTGCATCTAAAAACAGTTTTTAATCTTCTGTTTTTGTCCCTATTAAACAAAAAAATGGGACGACAAAAAGTAAAGGAGACATGTTTATTATTTAAACTATCACTTAAATAAAAAAGTGCATAGAAAATAAACATGATTAGAAACTTTTCTTTTTACACTTATGTACAGCTTTGTTTCCTAATTATACATTCAAGCAAGTAGTTTGTGGTTTATTTTTCACGATGGTGGTTTTCCTTCATTTTGTTGACGCGTACTCAAAAGAAAAAAACAACAACAAAAACACTGCTGAACAGGAGAAAAGTCTGATTTGTGAATCCCGTTATTACAGAGAGCAGGAGGATACTGATATAAGACAAAGATATATTCAAGGCAAAAAGAAAACTGGCCTGTTCATGATTCCTCTTTTTGTACATCCTACTGTAACCCACCCGTCCCCTCCCCCTCTCTGACACTACATCCCATCTTGGACTGTCTATACACAACAAACGGTTCCAAAAAAATGTGACAAAAACACGTTACGTACTCATACAATCTCTCCAAAACCTTGACTTGTTAAAGAACAACTCAGGGTGGATGCTGGTGTGCAAAATAAATAAATTAAACATTTCCAACATCAGCATTATGACTTTCTATAAAACAGTACATGATAAGTAAAACCAAAGCTTCAGAGGAGAGAGAGATGGTCAGGGAGACATGAGAACTTTTTAAGTAGATTTTTAAAAAAAAGTCATTTTGGTGGTATCATTATGGTCTGTCTCCACAAACCGAACTCGAAAATGTTTCCCACATCAAGTAAGCCATCTTAAAAGTCCCTGTTAAAAACATACAAATGAAACAAACAAACAAAAAAACCTTCACTACAACAACCAGGAAACAAAGAAAAAAAAAAAATAATTAACCCAAAATGGCTGACCTCAAGAAGTTCACAACCACATTAATACAGTTACACGTCTCATCACAGAAAAACCGCTCCGTCCCGGAAGAAGAAAAGAAAAGATTAAACTGCAGTGATCCTTGCGTGATGAAGGAACACTCACAGGCACAGCAAAACTGGTACTGGATATCAATATACAAAAGAATGATGCACGTTAGTTTTATCTGATAGTACTGTAACACAAAACCATTATAGAGTACATTGAAACATTGCTATTAACCATTATAAATCCGCTGTTTTGCTACTGTAACTAAGTTTGTCTGTCCATTCCATATATTGTATAGATACAAGAACAAGAAATTACTATGCATGTTTTCCATATATTGTTACGTATTTATACTATAATTACAGATAATGACGAAGAAGGGCCACTGATGTGGCATGATAAAATGTCCAAAACAACCAGAAGTTATTTCCTTGTTTATATGCTGCTTGAAACAGTAACTGACATATTGTTTACTGAACACTCTGAACCTGAAAAAGCAAAAATAAAATAAAATAAATGAAGTCAAAGACAGAGCCCTTAGCATCAGTAACCATCTTATTACCACTGCTGACATAAACCTTTTGAGATAAAACCTGTAAGATCCTGTGGTTCTACAGACACAAACCCCACTGCTGTTCACTTTGAAATTAGTCCCAGTCCTGAAAAAAGGAAACTGCGTCGTTTGAGGTCACGTCTGCGATCCCCAAAATAAATACAGCTCGCAAAGTACCCGCACCGTCACGCGAATGCGCGCGTTGGACGCGGAGGAAGAGTATACATTCATGGTTGAGCTTAGCAGCAGAAGCCAGCGAGCCCGGAGCGGCGCCAAAAACAAAACAAAACGCAGTACTCTCTGGAAGGGAGGGGGCTCCTGGTGTGGTCCCTGCCTTCACTTTGTGGAGCAGAAAGAATCAAGTGCACTTCGCTAGAGCCTCAAAAAGTAACATCGTCGGGAGTCGTCTGAGCCTAGTTTAACACGAAGGATCCCTCGGCGAGGGTCTGTGCTCGGGGTGGGAGTTGCATCGTCTGCCTGGAGAAAGAGCTGAGTGTTCCTATGACTGCTCAGTGCTCTTTTTTTGGAGGGGGGGGGGGTCGATTTTTCAATTGAAGTTTACAACATTAAGGGGCAGTGCGGGAGTACCTGCTAATGGTCATAACAATGTAAGCATGAACCGCAAAAGACAAACAAGTTGAGACGACACTCGTTGACTTCAGTCTTGTAGTGGAAGCAGTCAAAAAAAAAAAAAGCTTAAATATTCAATCTGGGGCATCAAAGCTTAGAAAAGGGGATTTTTGCTTGATAATCGAAGAGACTAGATGAAAGAAACCGTTCTCATCTGCTGGTGAGCACTGAGCAATCACACGTTTTTAAATGAAACAAGTCGGCTCAATGGAGACAGGATGAGATCTGAGGACTGAGTTAAAGTAAAGGCACCTCTTTAATTGTCTGCAGAGGGACTTCAGATTTCAAACCGATGCAATTATTGTTGATTTTTTACAAACGTGGGCATTTTGTTCAATCGGCTGTGGAGCCAGCGGGTTGGTGTCTGATGATTTAACTACACTGATACCAGATAAGCAGCCTGTGAGTGAACTCGATTCTTTGATTTACGTTGTTGTGGACACAATAAGGCTGGAGAGAGAGAGGAGATATCGGCTGAGGATCAACAATCTAAACTCTCTCAAGTGCATAATAATAGTTCACATGACTGTCAAACCAGTAGCTAGAACTGGAACAACAAAAAATATAAAAAACAAAATAACAATAAGTTCTGGCCAAATGGCCTATGGTAGATAAAGAGCTACTGGTGGACTGAACTGAAGAGGAACCAAGCCACAGACCAGTGTCAGTCTTTGGATTCAACGAAAAACATTCAGGCTCCAAATTAAAAAAATAAAAATAAAACAAATAAAACTTTTAAAAAGGCAGTGGAATACAAAACATAGAAACCAAGCATTAGTGTTTGTAAACCTCTATTTTCTACAAAAATGGCAATAAAATAAATACGAATTTTTAAAAATATAAATACCATCATTAAGTGCTATTTGCTATTGAGTGCTTTTCAGTTTTTTTTCTGTTTTGTAGAAAAATATACATTATTTACATTGTCTTTCAAAAGCAAGCGTGATATTTCCCTGTCTGTAAAAAGATCACAAACAACAAATTAAAAAAAGAAATTCTTTTCTCCACAATAACGAATATCACAAGAGGCCAAGAAGAAAACAAGTCGTGTCAAAAAATTCAATTTAAGGGCTTGATGTTTGGTTGTCTTGCTCCTGGATTTGGATTTGTGATTCACAAGTCCGAGCTTATATCAAAGCGACAAAGCGATCAATTTTAAGTACTCAAGCACATCAGTAGGTTTCTCTGGTCCCTTGGCTGTCAGTCCACCAGAACCTCTAGCTGCCTCACTCGTTCAGGCCAGAAGCAACACGTCTACAAAAGCTACCAAGCTGTCAGACTCAATTTACAAGATGGTATCAAACAATCCTGTACAGCAACGGTCAAAAATAAATTGTCTTTTTTAACAAAATCTTTCTCACCTGATGTCTTTTTCTCTCCTTTTTTTGTTTTTTCTTCCCTGTGGACGATGCTCCCCCTAGTGTTTCAGTCTGTACAGCTCCCCCCCGTCAGAGCAGCTCCTATTTACAACGTCAAATGTACACGCTTACAAACGTTAAGAGGAAGGCTCCAGCTCTGAAGGCATCAGGGCACGTTGAGACAGGGAGATGTGCATCAATAACAGCTGACGTTAAGATAAAAAGAAATTTAAAAAAATATGATAGGGGGTTTTTATCACTGTTACAAGTCCCTTCAACAAATTGCACTTTGGTGTTAAATAAAACCAAGCTCTTTGATATTTTTTTTTCCTTCTAAGCTCACATTAGTAGACCATAACATAAAAAACAGGGATCATGGGCCAATGTAAAAAAAAAAAAAAAAAAAAAAATTATCATCCAAAAGAAATAAAAAGCTGATATTGCAATTATGTGATTCTTAACTCACCGCTCCAGGTAGAACTTTCAATGTCAAATGTAAAACGGAGAAAAGGAGGCACAATATGTTTGAATTTTTACATATGGCCCTTCCTGAAAACACAGTCTGACCCACTTTGCCGACGCTTGCAGCAGCTGACGTAACAGAAATCACTGAACTATGGCGAAGGACAGCAGGGCTGAGGGGGGTCTTCTCAACCTCGTGCCCCCGCTGCTCCAGTCCTCCTCAGGTCGTGTAGATCAGTTGAGGAACTTGCGGCACTTCTTTGCGCCGCAGTTGCACAGCAGCTTATTGTTGGCGTCTTCGATGGGGAACTTGTAGTCGTACGTGAGCTCCTCCCCGCAGCAGATGCGGCGGGACGCGAAGATGACGATGTGCTTCTGGCCGTCGGCGGTGACGACTCGGGAGTAGCAGTTGGGCTCGCAGGAGTGGTTGATGAAGCGGGCGGCGTTGCCGTGCACGGTGGCGTCCACCACCTCGTAGTCGTCGATGCGAAACATGTAACAGCCGATCCCCTGGGAGGACAGAGGAGACAGATTTGTACCATCAGTTCTTCTAAGACTGTAAATAAGATTTCCCCACTTTATTCTAAAGGCCTTACCTTTCCATCATAGTATTTCTCCCGTTTGTCAGTGAGCACAGACCGAATGACATTTCCAGAGTATTCAATCACCATTTCTCCAGCTTCGATAGTTTTCTTACAGAACAAACCGCGGCCGTGAATAGGAGACCTGCAGAGAGAAACGACCAATTCATGTGATTTATTGACAGGCTTTGTTCAGATATATAAACTGAAATTTTGTCTTTTTTTTGTCTTCTTCCCCCTCAGGAGTCACCACAGCAAGTCATCCTCCAGCATCTCAATCTCTCTTCACTCTAACGACCTTCATGTCTTCTCTAACTGTATCCATTTATCTCCTCTGTCTTTTTCCTGGCAGCTGCATCTCTAACACCCTCCTACCAATATACCAACTGTCCCTCCTCTGGACATGTCCAAACCATCTCAGTCTCTAACGTTATCTCCCGCTCTCATTCCTAATCTCATCCGTCCTTGTCACTCCCAAGAGATGGGAATGATTTACCAATATTTGAAGTGTGGTTAAAAAGGACTAATTTGAAAAATTAACAAAACAATCACCATTTTTTTTATTTACACAAGTACCTGTTAGTGACCCACAGTGTTGTTTATTAATGGCTCTTTTCCAGTTGGGGTGCTTTTTTCTACAGAACACCCAATCTAGGGTGTTTTATAAAAAAAAAAAGCTGAACTTAAGAGTGTCCTAGCGTCTGTTTCTGCCATCGTAGTTTATTTTTAAATAATTCTGAAGTGAAAACTCAGGTCTTAGGTGAGCTCAGCTTTACTGACAGAAACGTGCATCCCCATCTGCACTGATCCATCAGACTGGTGGAAACAAAATACAAAGCAGGGTTTGGGATAAAGTTAGTTATTTTTCAGCAAAAAGACAAAACATGCAGTGGTTCTAAATCATAATGAAGCTGCTGAGATTAAACCTAAGATCCCTTCTTTGCTTTTTAAATGGTTTGCAGGCAGATATTTATGGCTATAATGATACATTAATATTTTTTTTAATTTACCAGGTAATTACTAGATAAGGGTGAAGAGTGATTTTTTTCTTAAAATGCATATCTGTAAAACAAACCCCATACAGGATTTGCTGTAAAAGTACTAACTCTCATTCTTGTGAAGTATTTCCTATGACTCATTCTATCGGCCTTAGTTAATAATAAAAAATAAACACACTTATCACAGTTTTTCTAACCTGTAGACTCCAACAGCTTCCCTGGAGGTGGCCTTCAGCTGTCTGAACCTCACAGCGAGTGGCAGCTCCATGGAAGTGCGCCTGCAGTAACAGCAGGAGAAAGGAAATTCTGAAGTAGCGACCTCAGCAGTTCTATCTTAATCTCATAAACTGATAAATGCAGTTAGTTACCTTGCAGTCCTGAGCTGCCCTTCCTCATCCTCTTCCTCCTGCTGTCTGTACTCTGGTGGCTGGCGGTGTTTTGAGGCCAAGAAGTTGAACATGTCGAATACAGACCTCCTGGTTTGTAGAACAGTGCAGCAGGCAGTGATGAGAAACATAATAAAAAACAAGAATTTAAGTTCTTTATGAACAACCAGCAACACTTAAGCAAAAGTGTATTACAGTCTTGAACCAAAATAAAAAGCACAACCACTTAAATGGGACATATCCTGCAAAATCCACTTTTTTAGCTGTTAAATGCATTTTGTTGTGACTTAGGAGGAATTCAGACCAAAGCATTGCAGTTCCAGTTTATATAGACCCCAACTAAAGGATTTAAATGTGAAAAAGAAGGATTTAAAAGTATGATATGTCTCCTTTAAGACTTAACTGTTGTGTCAGTCTAATGCAAAAAGGCTCAGAAATAATGGAACCAGGTACTGTCCTCTTTGAACATGTGTTTGTGTGTGAGTCGTCTCTTTTCTAACCTGTGGTGGATTTCTGCCCGAGCTGAGCCGTGGGGATTGAGAGGAGGTTCGTCGGTTTCTTCTGGCTTGTGGAAGCGGAAGCGGTAGCTCCGGCAGTGCCTGGATCCGTTCAGCTGCTCGAGCAGAAAGACCACAGCTTCGTGTACGACTCCCAGCATCCTCAATCCGTTCACACCTGAAATGAACAGGAAAATACCGTATAAATGAAACAACAGCCTTGTATACAAAGTGGATATAAGTGGTGCTCCAAGAGCAATTTCTGTGTTCTTTACCTTCAAATGAAAGCTCTTTGAGTTGTGCATTGGAACGAGCCTCCTTCACCTTATCAGTCAGGGACTTCCAGGCCTCTGTAAATAATGAGTGAATAACATATATTATTCTGTATTCCATTCATTTTATTTAGATTCATTTTAAACATACTCTATGTTAAGTCAATTCAATATGCAGTAAGTTTTACTGATTTATTAGTTTATTCAAAACTGATTAATATTTATATCGTAAGGGGGTAGTTACTAAGGCTGTTTTGTCTTACCTTCAATGCTCTCACAGCGAATGTGGAAGCCATCCTCGCTGCAGATTTCAAAGATGATGCCCTTTTTGGGTTTGCTGTCTAGGCCAGAATCCCTGCTGTTGCCATCCTGGTCCGGTGGTGATGCTGCAGGAATAGATCCAGCTTCTCCAGCTGCAGATGGTTTGTCCTTTCCCACTATTTTCTCAGGCAACGCATGCCCTTCAGGGGTCTTCTTTTTACTGATGACACTGAAAAACATTCAAATAAAGCTTTAGCTCTATTTTATGATCAGTTTGAAAATGTGTAACAGTGGCACTGCATACCTCTTGTTGGTTGCCTTATCTGGAGGTTTGCCTGTGTCCATAGGTTCAGGAGAGCTCAGTTCTCTGGAGCTGCACAGTGAAGAGGTGCTCATTTTAACATTTCAGAGGAAAGAAAGGCAGTTCAAGTGCTTGAAAAAGAATAAGTACTACTCGATATAAAAAAGAAGTGTCTCACCTTGGATTTGAAAGTGGGGGCTGTTTTTCAGGGTTGCTCTGATGATCTTCTGCCTGCGAGGCCTTAAGCTTCTTTCCACTGTTAATATCTGGAGTCTGTCGGCCTCTCTTCACTTTCTTTTTGCTTTTTTCCAGACTGGATTGCGCGCCGGACGATGTTGTAGCGGAGTTAGTTGGTCTCTGGTCTGATGATATGGAAATAGGTGTCGTCCTGCTGCTCTGGGAATGTGCAGAAATCGGTTTTTGAGTGAACACTCCAACAAAACGTCCTTTAGCGCCTCTTAGGGGGGCGGACGGACTGGGAGATAAAGTGATGCTGTTTAGATTCGAGTCCACAGCCTGAGCACTGCTGACAGGCTGTGGCTGATGCTGTAAGTGGACGCTCCTGCCCTCGGCCTCTCCACGTTGGTTGACAGCCATGGTGATGGTCTGTTGGGTGGGCAGGACGCAGATACTGCTGGCTATGGACGTCTGAACGGAGGAGCCGAGCTGTGACATCAGAGGAGCTCCCCCTGCTGGCTGAAGGACCACCGACTGATCTGACAGGCTCAAACCGTGTGGGTTGGCTTTAAAAAGCAGGTTGCTAATCGACCCTGTGATGTCAGCAGAGCTCAGCACCGGGGTGGAGAGCGACACCGATCCGGGAGCGAGGAGGCCGGCAGAACCACTGGGGGGAACGGACACAACGTTCAACACTGACGAGTTGGGGTTGAGACCAGAGACAGTGCAAGGTAGAAGGTGAGTAGAAGAATCGTGACTCAGGATGCCGGGTTGGGCAGGACCGGAGAGTCTTTGCTGCAAGAGAGTGGTGGGATCCAAGTACATAACCCCGCCTGATTTTGTTCTCTTGATAATGTTGGGGACTTTACGTTGAGAGGCAGAGAGGGTGCCTAACTCAACCAGACCGCCTGGTTGGCCAGGAATACTTGCAGCGATCTGTTGGGAAGACAGGTTGATGAGAGTCACGTTGGAGGGTCCTACTTCAGAGGGGGCCAGAGTGGGCTGGCTGCGGGAGCGAGCCACTTTTTTGCTTTTTCTCGGCAGGCGAGAGATGGGCCTCTTCTTGCCGTGGGGGGAGGCGAGAACAGCGGACGAATGAGTGAGAGAGGAGGGAGTAGAAACGATGGCCACGCCAGGACCCAACTCCTGCGGTTTACCAGGCTCCGAGACCAGAATCTGGGACTGGTCATGTGGCTGCGAGGGCAGACCAATGAGCAGCCCCGAGGTGGTGCTGGGGATTCCTGTCTGGAAGCCTGCCTGTGTGGATCCTGTGAAGGCGTGAATCTGAGACGGGTGAGGTATTGTGCCTAGGACTTTGCCACCAGCAGGAAATATTGGCTGGGCTGAAGTTAAACTAGCATTTAACCCCGAGGTAAGAGTCATTGAACCCAGGACTGCTGGAGAAGAAGTGTCCATCACTCCTGTTGCACTGATTTTTTGGGTTACACCATTGGGGACTGTTTGAAGGACATAGAGAGGCTGGAACTGTTGATTGACCACAATGAGCTTGTCAGGACCTGGTTTGATGACTGTTGGGCTGGAAACCTGAGTCTGGGAAGGTCCTGGGCCAAGCACTGGACTGGGACTGCCTGTAGCTGCTGTCGATGCTGGAAGGTACTTCTGACTCTGAAGAGGCACAGAGGGAGAACTTGGCAAACCCGAAGTACCAGAACTCCTACTTACATCCTGGTTAGCAGAAGTTTCAACTACTTGACCAATAGCAGGGCTGGAAATAAACTGCTCTGGAGTCATGTGACCTTCTGAGACCGGAGTGTCCCTGTTTCCCAAAGGTGTACCATCAAGCTGATTCTCTGATGGGGACACACCAGGCCCAGTTCCTTTCTTGTCTCCACTTTTGTCTCCACTGATGCTCTCTGGGTCAGAGTTCAAGCCTAGAATATTGCGATCTGAGGTATTTGAGATGAGACTCCCGGCAGTGTGGTTTTGACTCGTGCTGACAGTTGGGCTGCGTGTTGTCAGGACAGAGAGGTCAGAGGGCAGCTCGAGGGGAAGATACGGCTCTTCTACTGATATGGAGCTGTTAACGCTGCTCTCCACAACCCCTCCACTTTCAGCGCTGGGCAGCGGCTGCGAAAAGTCTTCGAACAGAATGTCTTTCCGCCTGTTCACGTCCACTCCAACATAGCTCTCATCCAGCAGCAGCTCTGAGGACGACGGCTCGGACTGCTGACCCAGAGCCGGCAGTGACATGGAAGGCGTGTTTAAAACAAACTCCATGATATCCGAGGGCAAGATATTCCCACAGTCATCGCTGTTGTTGTTATCAGAATCTGATTTCAGCAGGTCTGTGCTGAGGGACAGCTGGGCCTCGAGAGGATCCTGACCCTGACTCTGTGGCTGGGCTTTGACCCCGCCCCCAAGAGGAAGACAGTTTTCCTTATGGTTCTTTCTGCTTTCTCGCGTGTTGCCACTTCCTGCCCCACTGCTGCTGTCAGCCTCTTTGCTCGAGTCATGGGAGTCAGTTTTATCTGTGTGCCTCTCTCGGCCTCTCCTCTTAGGAGCGCTCTTATGTGGAGTGGAAGATGAAGTGGCTGTAGTGGTTGTGGTGCTGGTGGTGCAGATGCTGGTATCGCTCTCTGAGCCGTCGTCAACGCCGTCCAGCTGGCTGATGCGCTGCTTGCCTAAAGTCCTGTTGAAAACAGCAAATATAACACGATTATTAGACAACTGAAGACAAAAACTAATACTTTTAGATCATTTAAATTAAAAAAGTGTACTAACAAAGTACTCAGCATGTCTTCTTCTGCTTTTTCTTGAGTCCGTTGTTGCTGCTGCTCTTCGTCTTTTAGAAAGCGCTGAAGCTGGGATCCCCTTCCCAGGCAGTGATCTAACCCTTCTATAGATGGAAGACCCTCACCAGGGTTAATTATTGTCCGAGTGAAGTTGTAATAATAAGAGTCTTTACTCCTGTTTTTAATGCCGCTATCTTCATCCTCCCCACTGTCCCCTGATGAAGACGAGGTGCTCATATCATCGGCTCCATCCACCTGCCCCTCAGCTGATTTCTTACGGCTGCCGGTCCTCTTCCTGACCACAGCTCCTGCTCCATCGCCGCTGCCATAAAACGGAAGATCTTCCTCTCCGTATGAGCGAACGCCATAGAAAGGCGTGAGACCGAAAAACATGTTGGAGCGCGCGCGGGCACTGCGTCGAGGGTAACGCCGCTTAGCCGACCCGGATCCATCGCTGTCGTCCTCGTGGTGCTTATCCTCCAAACCTCTGTCGTGGTCATCCTCGGGGCCGTCGTCCTCTGTGCTCTGAGCGAGGAGGCTGTGGTGGTCTCTGAGCTTGCCGCGGGAGTGGTCTTTGAGCAGGTCGTCTTCCTCGGTTTGAGTCTGCGTGTCGGATTCAGAGCTATCGCTACTGCTGGCAGAGGGTGAAGAGAAGAGAGCGGTGTGGGTGGAGCGATGAGCCCCCTGTCCAGCAGGAGAAACAGTGGAGACTGTGCTTGTGTGGCAGGAGGATGAAGAAATCCCACCAACAGTATTGGTCCCATTAGGGTCTGTCTTGGAATCAGACTTGAGTGGAGTTGGAGGAGAGGGTTTAACTGATCGCTTTTTCTCTCTGGATGACAGAGACAGCTGATTGGCTGTCTGTTTAGTGTGAGACTGGTTGGAGGTTGTCACACTTTTCTCTGGAGCTAAACTAGTCTGTTGCAGTTGCTGCAAGCTGTCCAGACTGGAACTGTTCTTCCGTTCTGGACAGGAGTAATTATCCCTGCTCTTTTTGGATGACCTTTCACTTCCCTGGTTCTCGTGCTTCTCTCCCTGAGGCTTTCCGTGAGCTTTGGTGCTGTTTCCGAGCACTGGAGCTTTGCTGCTGCTGCTGTTGTTGTAGGAGCTGGGGTTTGGTGCGTGCGCGTTAGAGCTGCCGGCGGCTTTCGTGTTATTGTTGAGAAGCGGAATTTTGTTGCTGCTGTTGCTGTTTTGAAGGCTCTTCTCCCTATCTCGGTCTTTGGATGCATCTCTGCTGCCTGCTGTTTTAACTTTGGGATGTTTGTCTTTGGCAGCTGAGCCTGCAGCTGGGGAGGCCAGGTGCAGGGAGCCCTGTTTAACAACATCATCTTCTGTTGATGTCCTTGATGACCACATTGGCGTCCCAGCTGCTGTTACAGCTAAACCCGATGAGAGATTGTTTGCTTTCCGTGTACTGGACTTCTGTGGGGAGCCAGATTTCCCAACAGCAGAATCCTTATGTAGTGGAGATGGTGGTATATTTCCAGTGGCACAGCTACTCTCCTTCCCTGAGCTGAGCTTGTCCTTGAACGGGATGATGTTAGAGGAATGGGTAGGCCGGTGACAAGGCATCAAACTGAGCCCTGGAGAAAGATCCCGGTCTTTGCCTTCATGTTTACCTTGCTTTTCAATTTGTTTGGTGCTGCTACTTCTCTGCTGACCTGAATGAACAGCGGTGCCTACAGGAGGGGAAGACTGACCCGAGCCTGCAGGTACAAGTCTTGGACTCCTACTGTCATTTCCAGTCCGTTTGGACTGACTCTCTCTCCCTGAGCCAGACTCTTTGTTCCTCTCCATGCTTCTATAACTTGAATCCCTAGAAGAAGGTCTACCCTTGTCAGAATCTCGACTTGATGGTCTTTCTTTACCTTGGCCCAAGTCTTTCCCTGTTTCCCTGCTATATTGTTTATGTTTCTCAGATTCCTTCACTCCTGTATCCCTATTGAGTGACCCAGATTTGTTCAGGTCCTTATAGCTAGGATTTCTGGATGATGATTTACTTTTATCTGTGTCTTTAATGCTCAGTTCTCTGCTTGTCTGTCTCCCCTTTTCAGAATCTCTTGAGTGATCTCTAATAAGAGGTCTTCCACTTTCAGATTCTTTCAGACCGGAGTCGGGACTTAAAAGTCTTCTCTTTTCTGGCTCTTTGGCTGATATTTGACTCTTGTCAGAGTCTCTCTGCCCATGTTCTCTAGGTGGTCTGCTCTTGTCAGAGTCCTTGGAAGCATGATCTCGACTTGACGTCCTCACCTTATCTGCATCTCGTAATGCTTGCTCTTTAGCTGGCTGCAGTCTGTGTCTGTCTGCTGAAAACAATCGGACCTTCTCGTCGTCTCTCTGCACTGCGTTCTTTGCTGACTCTCTGCTGATGTGTTTGGACTTTTCGGGGTCTCTGGCTGGGGAAGGAATGAGCGGAGGGGGTGAAGTGAGGGGTCGTGACGAAGTCTGAGGGGAAGAAGTCGCTCCCCTCTGTCTGTTCAGCTGGTGGGGAGGAGAGGAAAGGGAAGGAGAGCTGTGACGTCGAGAGTCGATGTTCCTCGTGCTGGAGTTTACCAAGGAGTCTCTCACAGTGACCACTGCATGGCTTTGAAGCTGTGAAGTAACCCCTACAAAACAAATAAACAATGTAAGTTAATAAAAGACTGGCTGCAGTTCTTTAAATATTTGTACACTGAATAAAGAATAAATATTTGAACCTGGAGGTGGCGTAGGCTTGGAGTCGGTTGAGCGCTGACAAGGGGGATAGCTGGGGTGTCTGTTTCTGGTGTAAACCCTGAGTTTGGGAGTATTAGCAGGGGACAAATTTTCAGAGCGTCTTGGCGACTTAAACGGATCAGGAACGTCTATATATCAAAAAAACAAAGAGAGAATCATCATGAAACAAAATTAAGTTCAACACATGGTTGTCTCAAACTAGATCAATACTCAAGACTTAAATGACTTTATTATAAAAATACACAAAGTAAAATATTGCATTCCCAAAACTGCAGCTCTAAAGAAGCTTAATCCATTCATATTTAGAAATAAAAATAATTAAAGCCATAATAGCTACCATCCACACTAAATTTAAATGAAAACATGTTGAAGTTGGCAGGTTACCTGTTGTGGGAGATGGGCTGTGTGCGATGGTGCGATTCTCCTCAGGAGGCATCATGCTCTTTAGGTCAGACTCTGTCACTGGAGGGTGACAAACTAATATCCTACAGGTATACACACATCGCTTTCGAGCATCTAATGTGCTCCAGTACACTCTTGAACACCTAGAGAGTGAAAAAATGTATTCAATTTAAAAAAGCTATTTGTAGGAAAATAAAGGAGAAATGCTGTCAGAAAATGACAAGAGAAGATTCTTAATTAAAACTTACTGGTATCCTACAGGGAAGAGCTTTCTTTTGCAGTCTGAGAGTTCAGTCAGTATTCCCAAACAATCAATTGTCATTGAGCCTGCAATGATGAAGTTTAAATTAAGAGTGTTGATGGGAAGCTGACAGTCTCTTTTTTCCCCAGTCCATATTTAGCAGTAATTAACTCACCGATCATCATGTGAACGTTTTCTGGCTCCAACCCTGCCAGCCACTTCCTCCTGAGACTGATGCCTTCCAGGTCCACCAGGATCCTGCGGGTTACCTCGAACCCAGACACCACCTCAAGAACAAGCAAACAAACAAGGAAACGCTGAAGGAAGCTTATAAAGGACATCAAGTGTCAGATCCTGGCATCAACAAAAAAAAACAAACATTTTTTTTAAGTCCTTACATCTCCCTTGATGAGGTCTCGGTGCTTTGAACAGTAGACTTTCTTGTCTTCCAAGAACACACAGTGGCTCTGGCGGGCGCACATGAAGTGGTAGTTACCGTTGCAAGAGGTGAGGCAGCAGCTAACCGTGGCCCCTGACTTCTCACACTTCTCACAGCGCTGAATGCAAAAACAACAGATTGATGGTGTCAGTCCAGTGAGTACATTTAAAAAAAGGAGTGTCAGCTCAATCTCTGTCTTACCATTTGTCTTCCCCTGTGAACGGCCGTGTGAACATTTTTCAAAGAGCCGTCGTCGTCTTCGAACACGTCAGCGGACCAGAGAGCACAGTTCACGTGAGCCCACTCATTCTGACCGATGTACAACAGCCTGCCACACTCCTGAAACACGCAGAAATGGTGTAAGAGACACAGACTCAGCCTTTTCTTTGTTAAAGTAAGCTGAAATCCATTAGTGACTCACATTTGTGTTCTCGTCTCCGTATTTCAGACACAAAACACACTGCCTGTTATCGGTGACGTCTGGTGGAGGAGGAAGCTCTGGGCTGTCTTCACAATCTGAGGAGAAAACAAAGAAAATGACATGTGAAAAAAAACCCACAGAAACATAGCCCAAATGTAATAACAAGCGATACATTATTCATTAATTGCCTCACCTGGTAGGAGTGCAGGTGGTGGAGGTAGAGAGGGAGGGAGCGGCGGAGAGGGGGCAGGTAAATCGGGTTCACCAGGTGCCTTTGGCTGTGGAGCTGGGATGATCTTTTTCAGAAAATGAGGTTGCTCGGCACGGCAAAGCTGCTGCCTCTCCTGCCACTGGGCGTAGTTGTGGTCCAGGGACGGGGGCAGCACGGCGTTGGGAAGGAGCCCATTGCTGGAACAACAACAACAGCAGATCGAGACACCTTTATTTGACAAGCTACTACAAGTAATGTGAAGTGAGTAAGCTGTGATTCTGGTAACATAAAACTGGTGTGAGCAGAAATATGATGCCAAGAATAAAAGCCTTCAAAGCATTAGACACTGATGAGGAGGGTGTAGAACATAGGTAAAGCCTCAGCCGATACAGATGAATGCTTTTCAGCTTAAAGCCACTTTAGAATGTAGGTAATGGCAGAATTTTGGTGTAAATAAATAAATGAAAAAAAGCCACATTTTTTATAGAAAGCTGCAAAACTGTGATGTGTAAAATCTTCCTCAAGTAGATTCATTTATTTTATGCAAGTTAATTTATTCTCCTAAATGTTCACCCCACAGATAATCACACATAAACCTAACAGCCGAAACATCAAAACCAGTTACCTTTTATTGACCAGTTGGGCAATAACAATATTGAGGTGCCTAAGGGTGTCTGGCATGAGGATTTAATCAACAGATTAATTTAATTTGTAGATTTTAGAGTTTTTTGTCTTGTTTCACACAGATGATATGAAAACACACAAATATCTGTGGTGTTTAGAAACAAGGCACACCTCAGACTCTTTGTCATGCCCTTCAGCTATTACACCATAGGGAGGAACAATGATTTTTAAATATCTGAGCAGTCAGTGACTATGGTCTTGCAAAGCATCATTTGTTTTTTTTTTTTTGCTGACACTTTGGAGTAAAATGATGCCAACATCACCACAAGGTGGCAGTAATGTAACAAGTAGCAGCTTTTCATGTCAGGGACCATTTTTAAAATAAATCACCTGAAAAACCTGAACCTGAAGTCATTTTGATTTGTTTCTGCCATCATAGTTTTACTTAAGGATAGCAAGGTAGAAAGAGCTACATCTTTACTGCCAGGGAATGTGCACACCTCTCCACAAGGAACTACTGGAAACATAAAAAAAACGAAATACACGTGAACGTCACATTGAACCGAGGATTAGGTTTTAAGGTAGTGTAGTGAGGTAAGAAGCAGCTATAGTGCATTGGTTGAAAACCTAGCAAAAAATGAAGTTTATCATAAATGATTAATAAATAACTAATCTATGGTTCCCTTGAAGGATCAATCACAATATAATCCTAGAGAATGGTATGAAATGATTTGAAAAGCAAAGAAAATGCCAGATCTGACTAAATTCCTGAAATTATATGGTTTGCAAATATGCAAATATAGACAAAGGGAATATATGTGCAGGGTTGCACATAATTTATTTGGTGTGGTTCTCAGGGGAGAACCTGGGGTTGCTGCTTGGTGCTCATATTGTCCTTAACTTGTTTAACACATTTAGAGGGGTGTCAGGACATCTTAACGTCGCCCTGTTCTGTTTTATGACACCTTCTATCAGCTGGTAATGTCTCAGGACATCATGCCACATCACAGTTTTTTATTATTATTGTTATTTTTTTTAATTTGCATACATTTTGTGGGC
>JAUBOC010000077.1:12896021-12922308 GCA_032275365.1 Anablepsoides cearensis
TATCTATCTATCTATCTATCTATCTATCTATCTATCTATCTATCTATCTATCTATCTATCTATCTATCTATCTACATTTGCCACTGAAATGATATTAAAACATAAAGTTATATTTTTTAAATATAAACTGCTTGAAATGCCACGCTACTCTGCTCCTGCATTTATTTATAAGGACAGACTTTTAGACACTAGTAAAAATATTCATAAGGTGAATGTAAAGAGACATTAACTATCTCTGAATAAAATGCAACAAGCAGGTGCTGCAGTATTTGTTGCGGGAGCAGCAGTAAAACACTTACCAATGAATAGTAACGACCCTGATCCATCTTTTTCTCAATGGACTCAAAGTCTGGAGGGGAATCGCTTGGAGGTGTGGGAGTGACCTCAGTAAGAACTGGAGGATCTGGGCCCTCTGGGGAACGACGGGATGGAAGACTCTCTTCTGTCTCTGGATTCAGCTCCGGAGGCTTCACCGCCTGCCACATAACCAACCAGAGAGTTAGGCAAAGTAAACCCCTACTGCTATTGCTAAATGTAATATATCTCTAGTTTGGTATTTTAAATGATCCCAGCAGCTTGTTTATTTATCTAACCTGTCTGTAGCGTAGCAGGTGCGTGGAGGTGCGTGAATTAAGCAGTGCGTTGAGGACATTGCGAATGCAGCACTGAAACTCCCTCTCCAGTATCGTCCTCCACTTGGCCGGATAGCGTTCGGTGCATTTGGTACATGTGTAGGCAATGCTTTCTGGCAGCGCTGACAGAAGTTCATACATTTCATCTGAGGAACAGCAAAAACAACAGGTCATTAATGTGGCCATCATTACATTTCTTGTGTTTCAGCAGCTCATCAGCATGACAGCTCTTCAAGATCGCCTGTCAGCGCTCAGACACTAGAAGCTGACAAGACGGGGGAAGCTGAAATACTGTGTTCTTTATCATTATGTCTACATGGCCTCTTCCTAACCTGTAAGCTTCTCACACTTGGCATGAACCCATCTGTTGCAGCGACAACACTTCATCATCTTGCTGTCATAGTCGTCATCGTCATAGTGCTTATCACACAGCAGGCAGAAGTTCCCTGTAAGAGAAGATTTAACAACTAAAACAAGCCTTGACAACATCACTTGAGTCTTCACCTGTAATCTAAAAGAGAATCACAGAAGTACAGCCGCTCACTCACCTTTAGCCAAAAGTTTGGCACAGTCATGACACATGGAGAAATCATGTGACCACTGGGCGTCCCAGGATTTCCCAGGTTTGGTGGCTCCGCAGCTCTTACAACGCACGCACTTGATGCAAATCTAAAAATAAGGAAAAAACCATATTGAACCAGGCGACTACGTGGCAGAAACATTAAAGCACTTCTTTGAAGAAGTGTAAATGGTGTGAAAGTGGAGTTCGTTTATAGACACTGCCTGGGAGAGGTCCAATGAATGCAAGTCGCACAAACTTGAGAAGATGGAAAATGTGTGAACAAGTGGAGGAGGGAAAGGGGGAAACAAAAATATGTTTGAACATGACGCTTAGGTTTGGTCAGGCAGTGGTTAGAGGGCAGAGACGATGTGTGATGACAGAGTGGTGCTGATCCGTACCCAAACTCTATTCTTCTTGGTGGGTCTGGTGGGGTAGTTGGGACCCAGGCACTCCGGGTGATAGCTATTACGGCACTTATCACATTCTAGCAGCTGCTGCTACAGTGTGAGAGGCCAAAAGGAAGATGGAAAAAAAAGTTAATCAACAAATGAGTCCATTTTCTTTAATGCCCATTAAAACAAAGATCACTTGCTGTTGCGGCTAACATTCACTCTCAGCAGTTCCTGTTATTTAAATGATAAAACGTAAACATATATTATGTGTTTTAAAATCGTGGCCAGTATAAATATTTTTCCTCTTCTTTGGAACTACTATTAAAGTAGACATATCATGCTTTTGAATCCTTTTTCACATTTAAATCATTCAGTTGGGGTCTATATAAAGTGTAACTATAAAGCTTTGGTTTGAATTCCTCCTTATTGTAGCGCTTTATTAGATATACTGTAAGTCCAGACTATATTTGGCAGTTCTGTCACAAATAATTTGATGTAACAGTTCAGAAAATGTCATAGAAAAAAGATAAAATTGAAAAAAATGACCCAAACAGAATATATTATAAGATATAATATCTGCATCTGAATAGCACCTGCAATAAATATGTAATGCTTGGTCTAATAAGGTATTAAGCTCCACAACAAGCTGAGATTTTAGGCATTTTAAAACACTTTTTGAAGTTGACCAAACATTTGATGATGTTTAAACTCCTCCTTGGTTATAGTTAATATTGGTTCATGTTCTTTGATGACATTTTTCTTTAACGTACTTAACTTGCAGCATTAAATTCTCTTCTTTCCCTCCGTCTTTAGAATTTCTCCTTGTAAATTACCAGTAAAAACAAATTCATATTAATATTAGAGTGGTTATAATGAGTTGTTTAAACCCAAAATGTTAATATGTAATTCTTAAATGACAGCCACTAAGGACTCACATTATGCACTTTTTGGACGCGGGTGTGAGATAATCACACAAACCCCGGCAGGAAGCCAACAAAGCGATTAAGTGATGTGTGCTGGCAAGTCCTGCCGGCTTCTTTCTTTTTAAAAGATTCTCCGCTCTGTCAGTCTAAACTGAGCTTCTTTTGTTCGCAGCTTTAAACTGGCTTACTTTAGCTTTCTGGTGCTGGCGCCCACAGGCCTGGCAGAATCGGCATCTTCGGCAACACCAGTTCTCAAACTGCTCCTGGAGGGGGCGCTCTGACTCCCCGAGGCAAAAGAGATGGAACGGTTCACAGCAGACCTGGCAAAAGACAAACTAGGGCGAGAAAGAGCGGATGTAAAATGAGTATATCGCGCGGATTTTAAATGACTAAAAACGCCTATTTTTTGTTTCTTCTTACCTCAACGTCTCCACTGCTCGCACATAAAAAGCAGAGTACCCTGGGTGTGATGGGCACTGAGGTGAGCAGGCTGAGGCCACCAGCCTCCCACACTTTCTCCACATCCTGATCCCTCTTAAAATCCACTCTGATACGATGCACTCCGTCGCAGGGCGCTCTGGACTTCACCAGCTCCCTAGTCGAGGGAGTGCTCAGCGAGTTTAAAGTACTGCTGCTGGGAGGTTTAGTGCTCAGCATCTTTTTGTTTTTTTGCATTAAATAACAAAGACACAGAAGAAAATACATATTTAAAATATTGCGTGGTATCTGCATAATACAAAAAAAAGGACAAGTGGCAAAAGGATTTTTGATACAAATCCATTTCATCCAATCTCTGATTCAACAAATTCCTACCTTGTCTTTTGGTTTCTGCTTAGGAAATAGAGGAATAGTGCGAGAAGGTTGCTTCTTCAACTGTTTTGAGTCAGCTAGGAAAAAGAAAAGAACATGACATTCAAATATGTGTAAGATTATTGATGAAAAATGCATTAGTCTCCCAGCGAGGCGTCACCTGTTGTAGTCGGACTCTGTTGTTGCGTTGAGGGCTGCTGGGGTTTCTTCTTGGGTTCAATCACAAGCGTTTTGGGTGAGGCGTCCTTTTTTAGAAGCGTCTGACAAGCAGGCGGCTGCTGCTGTGGTAGCTGGTAACACTGCGTCGACTGGGAGAGAGAATTCTGAGCCGGTGAGGATGAGGAGGAAGAGGACGAGGAGGACGAAGACGACGACGAAGAAGAAGGGGAAGAGGAGGATGTGGAGGCAGGCGCTGGAACAGATTGTTGTGGTTTGTGCCCCTTTTTACTGGCGACGCCGCTCGAGACTGGGAGCTGTTTGGGGTCCGGTGGTGAAGCTGGAGAAGAGGCCTGGGGTGTGGCTGTGCTCGGGGTCTGAGTGGGCTCAGCAGGGGCGGGGAACGAGGCCAGCGCTGGAGATGGTTGCTTTGACTGTGGTTGTTGTCTTGATTTCTCCTCTCCCAGCTTTAATGGAGGAGTTTCTGGGTTTTTATGCGGAGGATCCTCCTTTGGCGAAGCAGGAGTAGGTTTGTTGCCCGACTCCGAAACGGGTCCTTTTACAGGATTGAGACCTTCTTTTTTGTCAGAAAACTTCTTTTTCTTGTCCTTCTTGCCTTTACCTTGCTTTGGAAGAATCATCTTTGAAGGCATCCACTGCAAGTTCTGACACTTTCTCATCCTGTGAAACATGAAAAGTTCAAACTTTACTTCTTCACACAAACAAAAACAAACCTGAAAACTTCCTAACAGTTACAGTATTCATGATCTACTCACTTGCAGCACTGCTTTTTAATGTTTCGACCTCCAAACTTAGGCTTGTCCAGGCAGTTTGTGCACACGCCACAGTCCTCTGGAACCTGGCAGCCCGAGCACTGGCCGCAGCGGCGAGATCGGCGCCCCTTTTTGGGAGGAGCTTCTTGAACGACCTTTTGTCGCATCTCCCGCGGCTTTATGGGAGGAGACTGGGGCTCTGCCTCCTCTGAGCCTGCTACTGATGACTTATCTGCAAGAGAGAGCCGCCGTACACAGCTGAGGATTACTGACACACAGCAGTTACACTCAGTTACTCCTAGGTCTGATCAGAGGAAACTTGCATCTTTTTTTAGATACATAAATTAAATTGGTATTTGAACAAAAAGAATGATTTATGGACATGAAAATACTCCTAACGTTTGACATCTTCAGGGCCTAGAAGCACACATAAATTCACATGTCACAACATGACATAAAACCAGTCAGAAGTAACAGGAACAGAGCAGCCAAACTCTTCTCACTACTCCCTCACCACTTCACTCTGTACTTGTGCCCTGATTGATGACTGGATTTGTCTACTCCTGTAATAAGTCTGCCATGATCACATCCTGCACATGC
The DNA here is from genome assembly GCA_032275365.1 of Anablepsoides cearensis. NCBI lineage: Eukaryota > Metazoa > Chordata > Actinopteri > Cyprinodontiformes > Rivulidae > Anablepsoides > Anablepsoides cearensis. The sequence goes on from JAUBOC010000077.1 coordinate 12,900,870, forward strand.
TTTTGTCAGAATGTGTACAGATAATGTCATAAACACCAACCTTTCTAATTGTTTCCTTGTGATGTATATTTGCTACAAGCAAACATGAAAATATTAGAAATACAGATTTCAGGTTTTTGGAAAGTTCTCATTTGTCATTTGTGTTTATTTACAGTAAATATTTGAACTTTTTAAACATGCCTGAGTTAATGTACACTCATTCATTGTCAGTGGAAATCTACAACCAATATATTCCAGGTGACCTAGTATCTGCACAAATAAAACCCTCCATCATACTTATTCAAATGACTGAATTACCTCCTCAGCATGTCAACAAGTTCTGCAGAAAACTGGTAATGATTCATTTACTTAAATCAGGATTGTTGAAACTGAGAAATGACTAAAACATGCAGTATAATGAGCCCTGAGGATTAGTGTGTTGTCTGGGTTTTCACACTCATGGCAACTGTAGGTGTCATAAACTGAGCTGGATTTTAATATGTCACTAAAGTGGTAGCTGGTACTTTGTTGAACACCTTTGATCTATATATTGTTAAAAAGCAGATATACCTCATTATAAAATCATTACTTCCTTTTAATACCCTTTAACACCTATCGTGCTCTGAAGTAATTTGTAAATTAGATAACTAACCTGACTTTTGCTTAAGAAAAAGCAATATGCCTCTGACTAGCTCACATTAGCCACTTCACTATGATGAGATTACAGAACAAATAAAGACCGGCCAGTCACAGCCTAAAACTTATCGATTCAAGTCAGAGGTTGATAAATTTTTACATCCCTAATGACAATGTCAGAAATGCCAAACATCTATATCAAACGAAGTCCTCCTCAGACTATGGAGGCTCATGCACAAATATACAGCACTCCTACAGCTAATGACGTTTATAAACGTTTTCCTCTTGTATTCTCATTGTTGAAACTCTGACATTTAAAAAGATGCAACAGTGTCGATTTTACTTGTCTGGACGATATTGGCAAGAAAAAATGATCATGATTAATTGTGGCATTTAGCAGATAACAATTAATATGAAAATTAATAGATGACAAATGCTCCCAGAAGATGACTGCATTGTGGCCTTGGTTCGCCTTTTCTGGCTTTCCTCTTATTCCAGTTTAATGTCTGTGTTTAAACAAGTCCATAGGGTCAGGGTTAGCATTAGCTGATCTGAGCTGCCTTACATGCATGCATGATAGTGACAGTGTGTAGTACAAAAAAACATGTCATTACATGGCACTAAATGCAATGTAAACATGAATAATTGATAGCTTTTCTGACGATTAATTGCACATGATTACCTGTAAACTAGGTCAAATCTATACTTTTGATTATAAACTATTATTGTTTTTTTTCCCAAAGTCTGTTTTATTAGTCAAGTCTAAAGATAGCAACCAATAATTCAAGTCAACTGAGAGGTAGATTAAGATTTACCCTTACCATCATTCCCCATGGAAGATAGGATCTTTTCTCTCTCCTCCCATGGCAAGGCACTGAGTGTGGGCATGTCGTCAGGGAATACTGCCCTATTACGGCCAAGAGCCACAGCTGCACGACGGCATACGTGCTTAATACGTGGACCACGGACTGATGCCTCTGACGAGTCGCTCTCCTGACCCTGCACATAGGTACACAAAATCAAATTACTGTGATTTAAAAGATAGTAACTGATACAGAGACAGAATCACCCTAATAGTTCAGGATTTTATGATTTGCTTATGTTTATGTGTGTTATTTTCAACCGATCTGCAGTCATGATGAAGAGAACAATGATAATGATGATAAACCTTATATATTTAATGTGTGAATAATAGGGAACTATTCTCATTTGAGAAGTACAGCTTGGTCTGCTTTCTTCATAATGTGTGAAGCAAAGAAAATTTCCCCTGAACTAAAGTAACACTCTGTGGGACTTTCCTTTGATCAAATTTCAGTCTGAGTACAAACACAGGTTTCTATTTATAGGAAATATTTAAAGCATCGTGTATTGCACATTTATACACTTACTTGTGGCGAAATAATGAAAACGAGAAAACCAGACAATCTTTTTGTAGAAACTCTATGTCTATGAAGATAAAACAAGGAAAACTGACCTGGACCTTAGTCTGATCTGCAGGCTTTAGCTTATTCTTCTTTATTGCAATCAGCTGGTCTTTGGCCTTCTTCAATAGTCCAACCAGCTGTCTGTCAGTCAATGAATGCTGTTCTGCTTGTGTTACCATCAAAGAGACGGGAATGTTTTGTCTGCCTTGCTGCCCTGGAAGGTTAGCAGTCTGCTGGTTAGATGCATTTCGTTTCTCTTTCTCCTTTTCCCCCTCTTCTGCCTCTGCCCCTTTCTCAGAGGCTCGTCCTTTCTTTGCCTGACGTCCTTTGGTGATGGACATGGAATGGAGTCCTCTCCCTTCTAGGGAAGCAGTGTCGGAAACCGTGTCGACGGATGTTGATTTTTTCCTCCCCGGAGTCTTTTTTGGTGCAAGGGCGCCTTCTGAGTCCCTCCCGTCCACAGCAAACAAGCTGGAAGGTGCATTTGGGGAGCCATCGGGTGTGGACACCTTACTTCTTTTTTCAAACTCTTTCCTCCCTTCCCTCTTGTTTTCCTTCTCTTTCTCACGATTTCTCTCAGACTCCCTTTCCTTGTCCTTTGGAGTAGGTTCTTGGGGAGTTGGCAAGCTCTTTTCTTTAGCTCCTTTTCCTCCTCCTCGTCCTGTATCCTGAGCACTGGAAGGAAAGAGAGGGAAAAGTGGGGAAGAAGCGGACGATGTGTTGGACATGGGCGATGGAGTTCCAGCTGCCCCTCTTCTGCTATCTGGTGTTCCTTGTGAGGCCAGACCCCGAGAGACAGTGGAGAAGGGGCTGAAAGTAGCCGGCGTTAAGGCACTATTGGCTAGTGGACTTGCAGAAACCCCCGGCAATGAGCTGGAGTTACAACTGGAAACAGATCCTGTCAGCACAGACATCTCTGAGGCACCTTTTCCGGCAGACATCTGCTCTCTTGTTTGGCTGCTGCGTCTGGTCATAGAGTGCGATGGAGATCGTGGATGGCCACGGTGAGCTCCCGGGACATGTCGTTTACTGCGCCGTTGGGGCCTTCTCGAACTAGGGGATGTCTGGTGCGGTGAGAGGGAACCGGGGCTGCTCCCAGAAGATGACTGCAGGGTAACGGACTCAAATATCCGGGAGTGGGCCTCGCTTGGTGTGAAGCGTGGAGCACGGAGCAGCGGGCTGCGCTTTGGGAGGGACGCTTCGAAGCGGGATGATGGGGGATGCTGGTGGTGAGTGTGAGGGTGAATGGGGGCAAATAGACGACTCCCTGCTCCTGCTCCCGCTGCTGGAAATGTAACCGAAGTGGGTCCCCCTGCTCCAGGCAACATTCCCACGTCTTCAGGCGTAAGAGGTGGAGGACGGAAATTGTCAAATATTGGCTTTCGAATGAGGCCCTCCTTGGCATATTTAGCAGAGGAGAAATACGGCTGTTTAGGGTGGGACAGGGACGTCCAGCGGAAGGTGGGCTCTCTCAGAATTGAGCGACTCCGTTTGTCTGACAAGCTGGAAAGCACCGACGGCCCAGGCATGAATGTTGGAATGGTTTGAGGCATCCAGGACGATTGGGCATGGTGTTCACTGATAGCAGCTGTATTCGAGGAGCTTGATAGGGGAGGTTGTGGAGCAGCAAGGAGAGGGGGAGGTGGAGGTGAAGAGGGAGATGAAGCTGTGGATGAAGTTTGCTGAGAATTTCCAAGAGTAGAGGAGGACATCAGCACTCCTGTTGGTGGGCTGATGAGTGGCTTTTTAACTCCAGTGGGGAGACTCTCTCTCACCCTCTGCTTCTGACTTCCCCTGCTGGCCCCCTGTGCTCTCCGACCTCTTCGACTCCTCTCTGGTTCTGGTTCAGAGGGAGGAGACGCAGGCCTGGAGCTGTGTAACAAGCTGGCCTCCCTTTCTCCTTGTGAGGACAGAGAATGATCCTCTGGCTCCGACAAAGCCTGTGTGGCCTCAGAAGCCTGGGAGTCACAGGATGAGTCATCCAAGCTTGGGCTGCTGGACCTGGAAGACTCTGCAGAGGATAGTTGGGAGGAATGCTGTGACACAGCACTTGAGCCGCACGATGGCGCGCTATGGCTAAATCTTCCATTGGCTGCGTTACTGGTGTTGCTGTTAAGCAGACTGGAAGCTGTTGCTGGGGCGGTGGGAGTAGGGGCAGGGGATGATGGAGGAGGCACAGATTCAACAGGGGCAGTTGTAACACTGCTAGTAGCAGCAGGAGTTACAGACACGAGGGCAGGAGAAGGGGACGAGGAGGATGTAGATGTTGGTTGGGCAGGTGTCGGAACAGATGAGGGGGGCGGCTCCAACCGTGCTATCTTTGTATGGGGTTGAGGAGTTCCAAAACTGCCCTCATCTTGAATAAAGCGCTTTGGGGTTTTGATGATGCGGAGGGAAACAGTGCTGACCACAGGCATGATGAACTGCCTAATGTTCTTCAGTTGGGTTTTTCTGATGCCAGCCTCAGTGGCACCGGAGCCACTCCCCCCAATGGCCTCTTTCTCCAGCCGCTTCTGTGCTCCTTTCTTAGCACGCTGCAGCAGCTGTTTGGCGATGGTTGCATCAGTTCGTTTGGAAGGGGGAACAATTCTGACCGGCTTTCTGTGCCGAGGGCTTTTTCTGAGGCCCACCGGCCGACCTGGCTTGGAGGGAGATGGGGAGGCAGGTGGATTGGAAGAGTCCTGCTTCTCAGCACCATCCACATTCCTCAGCATGGACTGCTGAGTTGTGTGTGGTTCTGTACCTTTGTCTCCACCCCTGACTCTAAATGTCTTGTGTTTCCCTTCCCCACCTTCAATGGAGGTAGACAGCTGTGCAGCAGCAGCTGCTGCTTCAGCTTTGAGCCGCTCAGCTGAAGGTGGTCGCCCACGTCTGCGTCGGGGTACGCCAGGCAAGGTTTTGAGGCGTGACTTGAGAGGGGTGATTTTAGTCTCTGTCAGCCTTTTCAGGTTGGAAACTTTGGATTCACTCCGTCCACCTTTGGGAAACTTTGCCTCCGTGACATGAGGCTGTTCAGAGCCCACTGACAGCCTCTTGTTGCCTTTTCTGTCCTTATCATCCTCTGTGTCCACACCCAGCTCAAACCCAGCCTGCCTGCTGTCCTCCCCTGCTGCATGGTTGCCGGTGCTCCAAGCTTTTTTGTTGCTTGAAGAAGGTGGCCGTCCTCTTCTCTTCTCTCCTGTGCCAGGTGGCCTGCCGGGAAGCCTTTTAACTTTCTCTGCTGGCTGTTCAGGAACGTCGGGTTTTGCTCGCGTTGGGGAAGGAAAAGATGAGAGGGAAGGCAGACTTGAAGCAACTTTCTGGGCAGTCAGGACTCGTGGTGGACGGCCTCTGGGCTTTTTCTCCTGTATGGGTGGGGCTGTTGAGAAAACGAGAGAGTAGATTAAAAAAAGCGTAAGCATGCAAAGATAACAAAAAACAAACATTTTCAAACAACAAAGCTGTCTCAATAAACCTAAACCAGTATTGTTGAATATTGGAGTAATTATACCTGGAGAAGTTGCTGATGGGCTCTGTATTTCTGTTTGCTCAGCAGTCGCTCCAAATCCTACGAACGCTTCATCCTACAAAACAAGACAAGACAAACATTGAGTAACTTAATATTAGTAAATTGTATGTTTTAAACTTAATTTGAAAATCCAATTTGAAAATAAAATTTGTAAAAACCGTTACTGCTAATTAATGACACACAAATCTTATCTTTCAAATCAATCAGACATAATATCCTTTCATGTTTTATCTATGTATTTCTGGTTTACTTTTCTATATATTAAATGATCAACATCAACATGTTTTTCTTAGGGACAAATAAAAGCAGTGATGCACGATATATCGGTATTGATATCGGTATCGGCCGATATTGGTCATTTTTTAGAATATTGGTATAGGTCCGATATTTAAAACTGGGCCGATATTAACTTCCGATATTGATTTCCCACTTTTTAGCTTTAGTTTCTGTTTTGAGAGGGGAGATAGTTGGTTGAGCGACAATTTTTAGTGATATTGATGCAGCACAGCCAGGAATAACTGAAGTAAGGAGCCATGTCAGAAATCTGGTCATTTATTTACAGTGTCAAAAAAAGACCCAAGTGTGTTTGTGTGTATTTGTATAATACAATTTGTGTGTTTGTGTAATATCGGTAAATATCGGTTATCGGCCATAACAGCAATAATTATATCGGATATCGATATCGGCATAAATTTTCATATTGGTGCATCCCTAAATAAAAGGTTTATATAGATATATAAAACAGTAATGTATTGATGGAGCGACTATAAATTCTTCCTGTCAAAGTTTAATAAAGATCATTCTGGAATGATCAACATCTCTCTGAGCACTGTTATATTACTTCTTACAGTCAATGTGTTTAAGAGCGGAGGTGAGTGTGTCATTTCGTCATGTTTATTTATAGAGGCGAGTAGGGATGCAGTTGAGGTCTTGTTGGCCTAGTTTAGAGAGCAGCTGCTGTCCAGGTGTATGCACATGGCTAAATGGTGACAGGTTTTGCACCAGAGATAGGAGTTACACATATCACCATTGGGAAAAAAAAAGCAGATACCAACAACATGTACAACATGGAAAGCGATTTAAAAATATTGAATGCTATAATGTGAGCAGCAAAACAGCCTCTTTCATCTGTTCAACGTATAAATAAACTGCTGAAACAGGCGGTAAATGTTGCTGTTTATCCTGGCAAGCATCATTAATCTGAGCATCTGACGGTCCTCATAATGCATTCAAGCATCTTCTCCTATTTACACTTCTCTCTCTCCTCTTCCCTCTCCTCACTGTAACGCCAGCATCCTCTCCTCTCTGAGCAAGCTGCTGCTCCTCCATCGGTGGTGTTGCAGAGCCGAAGGGGGGCGGAGTACCAATGGGCAGCGCTGACTCGCTGTGATGATGAGTGGCAGTCAATGACATCACAACATGCTAAGCTAGAGGCAAGCGCTTGAAGCCCACTACGCAGATGTATGTACCCACGCACATGCACGCTGGATGTATTTCTCTATTTTCTGTGTGCCATCGCAAACACCTCACACTTACATTACGGGGAATGAGGGAGAGAGAAAAAAAAACATGCGAAGAACACCCTGTGCATGAACTGCGCATGAAGATGTAAACAAGCAGAACATAGGAGTGAGGATGCGGGGGAGGGGAGCACAAGTAAGTGCACCAGAGTGAGGATGGGAGGAGGGTTGTGGGAGAATGAAGAGAGGGACAAAAAAAATGAGGGAGACTAGGAAACAGCATCTTGACCACATGCAGCATCAACAACGGGAGCCCTGGATGAGAAGAGATTTGGGTTTTTAACATGCTCGCGCAGAAGCCTGCCAAGGCCCCTATCTAAACAGGCCTACCACATACAAGACTCCTGTCTCCTCCCCTCTTATTTCTGCCGCGCTCTGAAACGCAGATTCAGTCGCTCATTCAAGCACGCTTCGAGCCCACTGACTCCTGAGCACAGAGCAGCAGCGTGTGAAACACAAGGCTCACCATGAGCTCAATAGCAGGGCAGGCACGGGGAGGTAACTTCAGGAAGTAAACAAACTCTGTAGTAGGTGAGGGAGGTAAGATTTTGTGCTTCCTTGCCTTGCAACACACAAAGGATGGCAGCAGGGTAACTGACATGTTTTACCCGTTCTCCTTTGCTTGAGTTTTATCTCTTCATCTGATCAACGTTCTTCATCTTTTGCACGCTTCTGTCAACACTCACACTTTAATATTTGGACAGCTTCACTTCTACTGATTTGACACATCTCGTCTGCATACATTATTACTTAGCAGAAATAATCAAAGAGCAAGAGAAATGGACTCCAGCCTGATTCATATTCATAATGAAAACAAAACGGGTAATTTCAAAAAGGTGCGAGGGGCAGTCCCTGACACTTATGAGACAGATGGGAATTGCGTTTGAGTTGCACTTCTTTGTATCATTCTGATAGAGCTTTTGCACTTTGACATGGCTTAAGGGACTTTTACTGTCTTTCAAGACAGCATTTAGGAGAAATCAAACTGTCTAAAGATAAATGCCTAGATATTAGGTCAGTATGCAGCCTCAAATCCATTATGGTTATTTTTCAATCATGCCATTGTTCTTTAATGCACCTATACATACGTAACAAGTCCTACAGAGTTACTGAAGTGGCCCTTTTAAATAACTGTACTAAAACATGTTTGGACTATATGGCAGAGAATTGTATAAAACTTTTGTCTTAAATATATTATTAAAACTAACAAAGAAATTCATATCACAAGTAGATAATCTGTCTTGCAGTACAGGGTAGACAACATGCACCCTATCTGGTTGGAGCTCCTCAAACAACCACAGCATTAAGTTCTTATCAGAAAGACAAAACTCAACTTATGCAACCAGTAAACTCAATAGACACAAATCATTTTTCTTCTTCTGTCATTTTAGAAACTTGCTGTATTATAATTCTATTTGCAAAAATAACAACAAATGCTAAAACATATTTGCATAACAAATTAGGGTTTGACTACAAACAAAACCCAAACAATGAACTGATTTTAGATCATATGAGATAAAGCAACAATTGTACCTGCATCACATTGGCATTGATGATACATTGTTATAACAATTAACATATGCAAATAAATTGCTGAAGCATTTAAGAAAATACAATCAACATGTTTTTTGAGGCATATCTTCATTAAGATTGTTTTAGCTGTCATATTTATTTGGTATTGAACCAACACTGAGTGTCAGTTTCAGCGCTGTAGTTGCCACAATCAATGAGTATCGATTATGTGCATTCAATCACATTAATATGTTTAGTCGACACATAATTTTTGTGAACTTATCTTTTAATTTATTAAACATTTCAACTGATTTCCCACACGCCACTTACACTTTTAAACTATCACAGCTGATAAGACTGATTGCAGTTGCGACAATGTTTAACGAACTGGGTTAAGTTTCCAAAGGTCAATAGGGTCTTCACTATTGGAGATTTTCAAACTAGCTGACATAAAAAGGCTAGTTTGCATGTCCAGGAAGATTTCCTTGGCCTACAGCAGCAGCAGCAGAACTGCTGCACAGACACAGCAGAGCAGTGAGGAGCCAGCAGAAAAAAAAACAAAAACTCTTGAGTTTTTTTAAGCTGCTAAATGCACTCTAAGAAGTTAGACAGGCAAGTGTCTGCTGCCTTTTTCAGTGAATAAATGTGTGGAAAAACCTTTAGACTAGAACCTGGGTCCATGTTTGATAACACTGTGCTTGGTGCTATGTTCAAAGCAGCTACTTTTTCTTACCTTCATCACTATTGCTTTAAGGAATGATATTTTAAATAAAATGCTTAAAAATATGTTGATTTCTTTTGGCAGTGTAAGGTGCCTCTGTTTGGATATGCTAATTAGCCATGTGCTAATTATTTTTGCACTGAAAGCTATGAATGTAAACACAGACAGGGAGAAGAGGTGAACTCGGTGACCTCAATGCTGATCAGTCAGTTAGAAAGACCTGATATAATTCCTGAAACCTAATTGAGCATTATATCCCAACACATTCTCACTCCCAACTCATCACAGATGGTTGGCCGGGTTCCCTCTGCTTCAGGTTTTGACGCATCAGGTAGCCCATTCACATCAGTTATTGACTAGATGAGAATGAGGAGGAGCCTGTCATATTTTTAAAGTGTAGAAAATGAGCTACAACTGACTCTAATCCTAACCAGGACCCTAAACTTAACCCTAAACATCCAAATCCCTGACCTGACTGCCTAAAACTAACCAGTAACCCTGATCCCCAACCCAAAGACCCATACCGACGCCTCAATAACTGAGTTTTAATTAAGCCCCAATATTACTAATTTAAGACAAGAAAACATTAGAACAAGTCGGCTGCTGAAGAACACATGAACAGATATCTTTCTTACCCACTAGTTTAAAGCAAAAAGATTTATTTTTTTCACATTCCAGGATGCTATTCTTTTAGATGTTCTGTATAGATACTGTAATAGTCCATGGACTATAATCATCCTCCCTATAATGTAAAGTGGTGATGAGCTCATCGCTCTTTATGCACTGATGACACATCAGTTGGGGAAAAAAATGCTGGCCCCAGGCATAAGGTGAGAATTTGTTTAGCAATTGTTTAAACCCAAATGTAACTCTTTGACGTTTGCACCTCAGAACACATTATGGTGGGAGACCTTCTCTTCCTACAGAAAGAAATGAAAACAGTCTGTGGACAAAGACAAACAGACTGATTGGCGCGTGGGTATGGTGTGTCTTTCACACACACAAACACACAGACAGTAGCACTCACACAAGCTAGCAGACGCAGACGGCACACGACCACTCCTCCTAATCTTAGAAGGCAGTACGAATTAAAGTTTTAATCAAAATAAAGACAAAGAAAACACGCCTACTTCTGATTGCAATCAGGAACGAAGACAAAGTCTGAGAGACACCCCTGCCCCCTTGGGACACCCCTACCACCACAAACACAAAGGGAAAGAAAGACGACACAATTGCCGCCTTTCTCCCAGTCAGGCAACTCCTAAAGCAGAGGTGAAAGCCTCTTGCCCGCCTGCTGTAGCAGAATAAAGCCATGGATGGGAGGGTCTGGGACTAATTCTCCACCCAGCGCTGTCCCGTTGGGAAGAGGGGGGTCGACTCGCCCGGCACCCTTGGATATCCCTGCCTGCACTCTTTCAGGCACTTTGTGAGAACTAGAATAAAAGCAGACACAAAGCTTCCTGCTCCAATCCACACACACTGTCTTGGGAATGGGTAAGCGGGTGTGGGGGTCCTCCATTTAAATAGGCCAAACACCTGCTGGACTGAAGCCCCTTCCGCTCGAGCACACCACTTCTCTCAAAACCAGTGAGGCAAAGACACATTTAGATTGATACATCTACTCGCGTTGCATTTGTGGATGAGCGATTAAACCTTATTAATAACATGCAAGTAAGGATGGACACAGCAGAAGGCGAGCTACAATGGACCAAGAACAAAAAAGGAAATGAAGCAAAGCTTGATTTGAGAAACGGTAAAAATTGGGGTTGAGCTAAAAAAGGGGGTGACGAAAAGATCACAATGGTTAGTATTCTGATTTAAAACGAGTGATAACAATTTGCTAAGATCAAGAAAAACAGTTCTCTTCACCCAAACAAAAGCTAATAAATGCCTTCATTTGGACGGCAACAGCCAATGAGCACCCCTTTGAGGCACTCCAATAGGCTTAGTAATCCATTCCAAAGTGGCAGCTGTCAGAAGAAAAGTTGCTCTGCCTCTCAGACAGGGTTGTGCGCGTCTGAAGTGGATTTGTTTTTTTGTTTTTTTCCTGCCTGGATGGAGAGGAGGAGGGGTGGTCGACTGTCCGGCTGGCACTCTGTTCAGGGCTGCCCTGTGAGCTCAGTATGTTGCAGCGAGTCTGAACAACTGTGCCTCGATCTGGCCAGACAAGCTCTTGACACTGCTTTTTGATGAAATCACCATGCTGTGTCCGCAACTTCCATAGGCTTCAGGTCCCGTGGGGATTTGACGGTCTAGTCTGTGTCCACACAGTCCAAATAAAACAATAATAAGCCAGCAAAGGAAGGAGGCGCCCATATGGATGCTGGAACAATAAAATCCTACAGCTGAAAGATTAAAGAGAAATGATCAGAAAAAAAGTCTGAAATCACAATGCTGTCTCTATAATTTTTTCACAGTTAAAGCAATAAAAGGGATTATATGGTTTTGCTTGTCCTAAATACTAGATACTGATTGCTACACTTATATTTGTCCTAGTGAAGTTACCGTAGCTTTTTTGTAGTAAGAGCATGTTGCAGTAAAGCTGTAGTTTTTCAGACCTTTTTCATCTTTTCTTTTCACGTGTCTGCACATGATAATAGCTGAAGTTATTATAACGTGCCTATTTTATTAACTTTGAAATGTGATAGCTTTTTATCAAGGTATAATTGTTAAGTTAGCATCTATGCTAAGTGTTGATCAGCAGCCTGTGACCAATGAGGTTTTTTGTTGTTGTTGTTGTGCACCCTTTATTAGGCACAAAGAAACATATATGTGTGTTCATTTAAGCAAAATAAACCTCTGTTGTTTAAACTTCAAGATAATCAAAATGCTTCAATAATAATTTTATATCCATATCACAACCTGAACCGAATCATGAGGCGCTTCAATATTCCCAAAACTGTTTTCATGCAATGGCATAATTTACTTAATTAGAAAAAATTATATACTTGCAAAGTAAGAAAAACTAAGAAAAACATGTACTTAAGCTTCATCAAGAATTATGGTCCTGAAAGATTAAAGTAATAAAAACTAAGAAAAAACATGTACTTAAGCTTCATCAAGAATTATGGTCCTCACATCCAATGTGGTACCATTCTCCTGACCCTAAAAACTAAAAATGCACCTGATTAAATATAAACAAATTAGAAAGCATATTCTACGAAAGCTGGCTGGTGCAATTCTCTGAGGTTAAAAACCATCAGAACTCCAAGAAAAAACGATTTGGAATACATAGAAAAATTAATTTCCAGAATCAAAATATATTAAAAAAAATCCACCTAACTTCGTATATGCAAATGAATACTGCTGTACTCCAGGTAAACAAATGTACAGTATGAGCTCAGACCCGAAGCTTTGGACCTGGTGGTAAACAGTGAACTCCCACTGCAATGAAAGGCATGCTGCTCTTCATGAAGGAGGAAGATTCGCTAAGGCGAACACACCCCCACATCACACGGTCCGTCAAGAAGGGGCTCGTTGTTATTGTAGCCAGCCCTGCCTGCATGCGCACTGTCACTACCGAGCCGTATTCCTTAAAACCTGACAAATTAGCCCCCCCCCCTAATAAATAATCCCGTCAACATAGTGTTTTCATTACTTCTAGAATGGATACAGTGATTATTAGTATGTGGCTGAGATTCAGACGTCATAATATCCCGATATTAAATGTACTAGCTACGTACTGACTGTAGAGAAGGGGAAAACATGTCCACCTCCCATTTTCTTATGCATCAGCAATAGCCCCGATGGCTAGCGTGGCGTAGTGCGTAGCATCATGGTAGCTATAACGCTAAAAAGCGATGGTAATGTTATAGTTTTGTGTAAAAGCTCCGCCAACTTTTATCCCCCTCTCTAATGATTTCGTTCGCCATAACGAGGCTCTAGTCAGAGGGAAACGCGACCAACCTCCTAAATGCAACTTTACCACAAAATGATGGGAGTTTTTAGCTTGTGACATACAAACAGCTAGCCTGCGTGCTAACCGAGCTGCTATGAAAGCTTGACACCTCTGTGCTAAAAAGCGAGCCCCTTGTAGCTCACGTTTCTAATACTCGGCTAATTATTTAGCGGATAAAGATTATCCGACATGAATCTGAATCGGGTTGAGAGGAGTACGGAGCAGTGCTTCTAGGAAATGCTGCAGACAGACGCTAAGTTGACGTTAGCTCATGATTACCAAACCACAACAGTGTTCTCTGTCGCTTCCTTCAAGTTGTTTCCAAACACATTGCACGCTGCCCCCGAATGTCCTGCGTTGTTACACCATATATAACGACGTAATAAAACATACTGATTAAAAACTAGCTTTATATGTGACTTTAACATTATTGCATATTTGGAATATGAACTTTTAGTGTCAGAATGAATTTGAAGGAAACAAGCCGTGAAGCTTCCAATCTAGCTATTGCTGAGTTAGTAACTAGTAAACCGGTGGTAATTATATAGTCTCAAAGTGTTTATAAGTCAGCAGCCGTTCTGGTACCTGCCTCATGTGTTAACTGGGCTGCATGAGGTAATAAACGAAGTAGAACCGGGGATTTATTTTCTGTGGTCTCCGGCTAGCATACTAACGTTAGCATCAGTACATCCATACCCGTGTGGATGTAGCATGTCTTTCCGAAGACGAAAACTTTGCTTCTTGAAGACCGGGGAGGTAACGGGGTAAGATGTCGATGTGTGTGATCTTTCTAAATAAAGTTAAAACTATATTAACACATAACTGTGGAGTTTAAGGCCACGCCAACTCAAAGTTAACTGAGCATCCTTGCAATGACAAGTTTGCGGACAGGAGGTGATGTTTCGGGGACAGTAAACCGTTAGCTCCGCTTCTCTGGGGGATACCAGGACCCTGTGCCCCGCGACTGTCTTAACCGACGCTCGCAGCTGGTCTTGGGCTTACCTCTGCGCTGCTCGAGTCGCTCGATTCCCCCAAAACCTCCCGAAATTTCTGCAGGTTGCTCCCGATAACCGAAGAGACCTGTAGTGCAGCATCAAACCCGGGTCCGAGTCCAGCTGCGTTAGGCTGGGTTCCCGGTACACTCCGCAAAAAGGCAGTAACCCTGATTCGGCCCGCTCTCCTCCCGGTACCGGAGTTGCTGCTCCCTCCGGGCCGAGCGGGGAACCGCCACCGACAGCTGTGCGCCATTTTACACTCTCTGCCTGTCTGCCCTACGATCAGATACCTCGGTGGGCGGAACCCTAACCCAGCACTCCACATAAACAACCTCTACCACAGCGCTCCGCTCTCACTGACGAACTCATCGTTATGCAGGTTGCGGGGCCGTACTAAAAGAAACCCCGACAATGCATTTTCTCCGCCGCTCTTTGCACGGCTGAATTCAAATCAGGTTCAGGGGTTTTGCCCGGGAAACGACCTCTTGCTTGAATCCCATGCAAAGGGAGAGGAACATATTGTAGCGCGGTTAATTAATTGAATATGGAATTTAGAGAACCTTATGAGATGCAGATACATTTAGAAAAGTTACTAATTTAACTACACTATAAACTAAACTATTGTCTATAGAACATATAATTTTTTTTCCAGTAAAGCCCCCTGAGTGGTCTGAAGACGACATGTAGGGGTCAGCAGACAGTGTACACTGAATATAAAATATTTTGTATAAATAAAGAAAAAACATTTATACTGTACAGCAATTACAATTCCCCATATCCCACATTATAGCTTCAGTTTTAAGATTGAGCAAAGTAAAAGCACAGGCTATATTGACCTTTTTATACATGCATGAAATCAGCAGGCAATGTGTGCTGAACTTGTGAATATATTCACAATTGTTGGTATTTAAATAGTTTAAACTTTAAATGCAATTGTTATACATTGTTTGATGTATTACATTGCAATTTATGTTGTGTGTGGCTAGAAAATGTCAGTAAGTTAAAACTGCAGAAAAAGAAACATTTTGCATCAATCTATAACCAATATAAATGGGCAAGAACTGATGCCATATGAATGCTCCATAGGTGGATATTTCAGCAATTATTCTTGTGAATTTGTGAAGTTTAAAATTGCAAAATGTTTTTTAAGGCCATTCGTGATAGCTAGCTTACCCTAAAGTCGCATCCTCTGAAAAAATAAACCAGAACTGAAAAACCAGCTTAGGTCGTGTCACCCTGACTTTACCAAAACTGACCAACATGCAGAGCCAAAAAAAAATGTAGAAAATCAATGCTCACTGCGTGTTTTTTGTTTTGAAGTGCTTCCAAATAAAAGATTAAAAATAGTTGAACTTTAGAGACATTTGGAAATGAAACACTTCCCTTCCATAGCTGCAAACCATTAGTTTTTTAAACCTGATTTTTAAAAGGAAAACTATGAACTCAGAAGCCAGTAGACTCTCAAAGGTTCACTTTAAATGGCATATCTGGTATCGCAGCCAAAAGAAATAGTCCCACGTTGTCTTTGAAAGCCTCATCTGCCTGCAGCTATTGTAATAACACAAGTGCTGCGTGGAGATAAAATAGTTTGCACACTTGAAATCTTTCTGTTGCCAGATGGCACAATCAAGTGGTAAATCTATTTCTTGGAGAATGACATAAAAAGACAGCTTGTCAATAGAGAAGAGAAAAATGGAAGATTGTCACTCCAAAAGGATAAAATAATCTAAGGTAATTGAGATGCAGCCATTAGAATAATCGCCCCTTCTTAAAAAAAACCCAAAACATAAAATTTTCATTTTAAAGGTACCAGCTTCAGAGAAAAACTAAATATTATCGTGTTTTGACATCTTGCAAAGAGTTATTTTATCGAGACATACAAAGTATTCGAATTTTCTATATTCTAAAGAGCGAAAACCCCAAAGTGTCATTCTTTTTAAATAAGCTCAAAGATCTGTGATGATAAAAATTCATTTTCACTTTTTGATTATTTAGTGCTTGAAGGAGGCTCTGTTCTATAGCTTTGAATAATTCACAAACATTCAATTCATCCATTATCAAATTCATGTCAGTTTATGTGAAAAAGGCTGAATCTGCATGTCATTTACATTTAATGAGATTTTCTTAAGACTCAACAAAGGTAAAATAAAAAAAATGTATTTAAACTAAGTTAAGTTTAATTGGATAAAGGCAAGTTTGGACACTACTGTAGTATCATGGTCAATGTTGAATGGGATTATTGGGCAGACCTAAAAAAGGCTTAAAAACAATGTCAAACTCTGACGAAACATCAAACATTAAAAAAAGAAAATTAAATCTTTTTGAGTGGAAAAGGGATGTGTCTTGTCTTACAGTTGTCTAATATTTTCTGTTTCATTGACACACGTGGACAAAATTGTCGGTACCCTTCGTTTAATGAAAGAAAAACCCACAATGGTCAATAACTTGAATCTGACAAAAGTAATACATAGAAATTTTATAAAAATTAATGAAAGTCAGACATTGCTTTTCAAACATGTTTCAACAGAATAAAAAAAAAAAAAACAAAATAAAACAGGCCTGGACAGAAATAATGGTACCCCTGAAAATAATGTGACAAAAGGGACATATTAAATCTTTTTGGTCCATTAATTAGCATCACAGGTGTCTACAATCTTGTAATCAGACAATGGGCCTGTATATAGGGCTACAGATACTCACTGTGCTGTTTGGTGACATGGTGTGAACCACTCTCAACATGGACCAGAGGAAGTAAAGGAAAGAGTTGTCTCAGGAGATTAAAAAGTAAATCAGACTTGCATGTTAAAGGTAAAGGTTATAAGACCATCTCCAAGCAGCTTGATGTTCCTGTGACTAAACATGCCAACCTCCCTGGACGTGGAGGAGGAAAATTGATGACTGAATTGATGAAAATTGAGATGGCTAATACGAATGGTATAAAAAGAGCCCAGAAAAACTTCTAAAGAGATTAGGTGAACTTCAAGCTATAGGAACATCAGTGTCAGATCGCACCATCCGTCGTTGTTTGAACCAAAGTGGACTTAATGGGAGACAACCAAGGACACCAAATCATAAAAAAGCCAGACGGAAATTTGCCAAACTACATGTTGACAAGCCACAAAGCTTCTGGGAGAATGTGACAGGTGAGATTAAAATGGAAGTTTTTGGCAAGGCATAACAGCTGTATGTTCACAGAGGGAAAAATGAAGCATACCAAGAAAAGAACACTGTCCCTACTGTGAAAAATGGACGCTCTTGCTCGTTTGTTTGCAGTGATTACCTCAAAAGGTTGTGCAACAAAATATTAAGTTAAGGCTACCATCATTTCTGGCTTCTTCTTTAGATTTATTGTTATTTTTTGTGTATAGTGCCCTGAGACAACAGTTGTTGTGACTTGGCGCTATATAAACTGAATTGAATTGAAACTGAATTGAATTTCTGTCCAGGCCTGTTTTGTGAGTTTTATTTATTTTTAATTCTGTTGAAGTGTGATTGAAAAGCAATGTCTAACTTTCATTTGTTATTTTTTTTATAAAACATTTATTTAATATTACTTTTGTCAGATTCAAGTTATTTCTGTGACCATTGTGGGTTTTTCTTTGATTAAATGAAGGGTACCAACAATTGTGGACTGAAAAGAACATAACGTCGTGTTAGTTACATAAGTTTATTTCTTAATTTTACTGTACATCCAAAATAAACATTTTAAAGTCAGAATAAACAAAAAAAAAAAACTTGCATTGGAATTAAAACCGTGTGATCAAGTAAGGTTGGTAGATGTTCAACACGGTACGAGAGCATGCCAACAAATCTTTTCTTCACATTTTATCATTTCCTATTTCAAATCAACTTGTCCTTCTTTATGACAATCTACAACCAAACGCCAAAAGCTCCTCCAAAAAATAAAATAAAATAAAAAATGTGTGTCATGAGTATGAAACAGGTCCTCGTTCTCCACAAGGCGTTTGGGGTTTAGGCACCAATTCTACTGATCAACTGTTCGCCAATGACTTAAACACTACATTTTAAGAGAAATAACTATTCAAATTGCTATGTCATCTGTTGAGTGTTAATTTAATTTGCTAAAATTATTCCAATCTATATTTTTGTCTTTTCAGGTTCAATCTCAAGAATCGTGGTCACTAAAGAGCAGAAAAATCATAGAAATTAAATCAAACTGAATCCAGTCAGTGAGACAAATCAGCACTTTCCTCTGCGCCCGGTTGCTGTTACAGTGAGGCATTTCCGAGTATTTAGAGTATCTGAGACATCTGTGGGTCTTTTGATATCAAAATGCCGTAGTTTTGACAGTACCCTCTCGTCTTTGTGGGTCAAGAGCAACCACTCGGTGCCCATTATCATTGTCTCAAAAAGGCGCTCTTTCAAATTTCATGCATGAAGGTCACGGTGCTCGTCAGCCTGCAAACGCAGCTTTGAGGAATCGTTTCTAAAACACTGGAGGCATTTTCAATTTTAGACAAGTTGTAACAAAAACTCCCCCCCCAAAAGGTTTCCTGCTTTCACAGAACGTTACGCTGTTATTTTAGCAGCGATACGCCATAAAGCTGCTGTAAACAGAAACGTCTAGAAATCTTACTGTTCCTTTTAACTTAGCACTTAACTGTTTTAATGGTTACACATTTTAATCCAACATTGATGAACTCTCCCATTAAAAATCTAAGGTATCTGCATTAAAATACCCCTGCAAAAAAGGTTTTGATAGCCTAAAACAAAGTAGAATATTTTCAACCAGTTAAAAGTCTCCGATAAGTAGATTCAGTAGATTCTTCATAGCCTGCTTGAGATTCACCCAAAAAGTGCAAACATACGGTAGTCTTTGAGAGGCAGTGTGTAATAGATACTTTCTGTATGAGAGGGAAATCACTTTGAAAGTATAAACAAACAGGTTCTTGTTTTAGAGCTCCCAAAAATACTTACCTTGCATTATAAAATCAAAATTGCGCCAGCTGCTTAGTTGAGCTGCGAGTTCTGCCCACAGTTCTGTCTGTAGTAATTACAGAAGCAGGGGCTGCATCATCCTGCTAGTGTTTACACAATAGGGCATCCTGGGATCATATAGCCGTCACTGTGCATTGATATGGAAGTTGTTGCCTGCAGGTGGGATGCAGTTTGTTGCAGAGATGATCCGTTAAGCAGGAAAATTGCGTGAAAAAGGGCTAATGCAGCGTCAGCCGGAGAAAAAAGGAAAGTGGGAATAAATCCACAGAGGTAAGCTCACTCTGGGTTTTTATGGGTTTGCCGAGAAGCAGCGGAGTGTGTGAGCCAGGGAAGGGAAGAGTTTTTTCACAGTAAATAGGCGAGGACTAGCCGCTGGGTCCCAGCTGCAGCTTCTCCTGCTTATGCTTCTCCAGCCACTGTAAGATCTGCTGTTTGAGTTCCTCGTTTGGCCTGATCTGGTCCATGGTTAGAGGACTGCGGTTGAAAGGGTCTGTCTGGTCACTGCCAGGAGAAAAAAAAAAAAAGAATATTTTTAAAACTCCATACTTTTTCAAATGCTTGAATTCACTTTTAGCGAAGGATGATTTTCTCTGTTCAGGAGGTACAAACCTGAGGAGGTGTCTCGCTATGGTTGAGCGGTCCACTGTTACATTGGAAGACGGGAGATGAACAGGATCTAACATCAGGGTGGACATGATGGGGTCCAAGAACTCATCTGGAGCATCTGCATAGGTTTCTTCCTCCTGCTGCTGCCTGTCTGCATGAGACTAAAAAGAGGCACAAAGATTTAAAAAAAAGCATCAGCTGCTGGGTTCTTTTAGACTGTCGCATACATTTATAAAGCTCCATAATGTCTGATAAACCAAAAGTCAAACTCTACCTTTATTTTATCAGCAATTACACCAAAAGCCACGATCATGTCCCCAGGTTTGTTGATCTTCTTCAGCACACGGAGAGTCTGGGAGAAGAGGGTGGGAGAATACGACCGGCCATCCTTTGGGACCGTTGCACAGAAATTCTCCTCATCGCTGTCAAAAATTGAGTTTTACTCAGCAGGATGTCATTTTATTTCTTCTTAACATATAAACTCCGTAAAGGATATATTAAACCAATTCTAATTACAAAATGTAAAGGGTACCCCAAATTTAGGTAAATTGTGCAGATGTCCGAAACAAGTTGCTGTGGCTTGAAGTCAAACTCGCTGAAGTCCTTGACTTTAAGCGCGCCCATCTTCGGACCGACCAGGTGCTGCAGAAAGTAGTTCAGCATCGAGATGATCCTCTCAGCCAGGAAGGGGTGCACAAAGATACTTTTAATTTCTGAGAGAGAAACCGTAACAGAAAAAAAGAGGAAAAACAATGGGATTAAATATTTATAAAAGTGCATAAATTTACTCTCCAGATTAACCCTTTCAACTTTCTGCAAGTGCAAAATACAGAAACTGCTTATATTTTTACTGTTTTTTTCACTGATAACTTTTGAGTCAATTCAAAGCTAAAAACAGCTCTTGAGCCTATTTCCTGCATCCTTGAAAAAAAAAAATAGAAGCACTGATCAAACACTAGACATGCAGAACTGAAAAAGTTGTTTCTATAAAAGCTGGAGAACAAATGATTTTCATTTCTAATCATTCTGTACTTGAAGCTTTTGTCTTCAAATCTAGAGAGTTATCATGGACTGAGACATTAAACTGAATATATTTCATACAGGTTGAAGAGTTTATTTTATAAATCGACTATACAACTTTTCCAGCATCTACCTTGTTATCTTTATATATTTTGACATCAAATTATTTATTTCTTAAAAAAATATATATTAATTCACATTTTAGAATTTCAAATATAGGTAATTATATTAAGTGCATCATTGAAGTGCATTTTTATACAGTACTAACCCCAGTCCCTTAGGAGTTCCCAATTCACACAAAATACCTCACAATACATAAATAATAAAATATAACAACACATAGTAGATATGTAACACCTACAATAAAGTAAATCGTAGTTTAAATAAAAACATTCTCAAAAAAAATGTAGATATTTAACAGAAAAGCCACAATAATACTCATTAATAAAGGAAATCTCCTCCAAGTAAAACAAGATTCAACCACTAAAAATGAGGATAAGGAAGCCAGACAGAAAAGTTTTTAATGCTTTTTATATCTTGTTTAAGACAACACGTCCACAAAGAGGTAAAAGAAATATTAAACTAAAAGTAAGTAAGTAAGTAAGTAAAATTTTATTTATATAGCACTTTTCTTAGAAATAGGATTCACAAAGTGCTGTAC
>JAUBOC010000077.1:12958856-12980375 GCA_032275365.1 Anablepsoides cearensis
TATGTTTTGACAAAATGCAATTTTTGCAAATGTTTTAATCAAAACACTATATTTGCCTATTTCTCCATATCCCACTTTTAGACTTAATCCTCATTTTGAAGTGATGGGTCACAAATAACCTGTTTTAACTACCGTTCAAATATTCAGACGCGAAAGCATAAAGTTAAATCTCAACTGCTTCAACTGTGTGGAGGTTCATTTGGGCTTAATCGACCACCATATTAACAAAAACAATAAGTTTCTATTTTGTGTTTTTATAGCTTTGATCAGTGGTTCTACCCAACATGTCAGTTTAAAATCTACCTCTTGTTCAGTTGAGTTTGAAATTCATCGACTCTTTTCAGCTATTTTACCATCCTTGCTCTGTTTCCTGACATACAGGAGCGCAGAGCAGCACTTGCCTCGGTGCCTCCTCTCGTATCCCTTGCTGGAGGGTTCCAAGTGTCTTTGTCTCATCTGCTGGCTGCCAGAGAAGATCAGTCCTTTATTGAACCAATCAAAGCTGGAAAAAGCACTCCGGTCTACAAGGTAGAATCTTCAGGCACATATTTAGAGACAAAGTTGTCTTTTTTTCCTTTACTTCTTTTCTGTCTAATTGTTATTGTTGTCATTAGACATTGATGGGCAGTGTACCAGACAGAGGAGGACGGCCGGGAGAGATTGAGCCTCCTATGCCAACATGGGAACAACGAAGATCCCATGGAAACAGAGGAGGAAGAGGAGGTGGAGGTGGACACCATCAGAGGCAAAAGAAGAAAAAAGGGAAGAAAGAATAGCCGGCCTCTTTATTTATTAAATAATTTGATAATTAAATGACAGTTTTTTTTAAATAAACCTTCGGAACCAAATAATGTTATAGAATGTTGAGTTTGATATAATTTATAGTTACAAATTTATGTAGGGTTTGTAATTACATGTACATACTGATGGCGTATATTTCAAAGTACTGTAAAGCTTGTAATTGCAGCCACGTACTGGCGTGTGGCCAGATATTTATGTCAAATTTTGTTCATGTGAAAAAACATCAAAGAAAAAAATACAACTTTTTGTGTTAGGATTTGATGTTTGATCATAAATAAAATGTATGCAAAAGATTTACAGTGATTTTGTGCAACATTATTTTTACAACACCATTTTTTTTTTTTTACTATCTTTTTCTTTTGGCTGTTTCATCTTCTCACTGCGCCCTTGTAAACCTTCCGTTTGATCTTTTCTACCACCCTTTTGTCACATGAAACCTTTAGATAATTTAAAGATTAGTTCATATGCTTTGGGGTGGCTGTGGCTGATTGGTTAGGGGAGTAGTCAAAGTGTCCTTGGACAAGATACTGAACCCCCACTGCCTCTGATGTGTGTCCCATCAGTGTATGAATGCGAATATGATATAAAGCACATAGATTGTAGATTAGTTTTGTAGAGACATTTAGTGGAGTGCAGTGGGAATGTGAGTGTATGGGTAAATGAGAAAACAGATTGTAGTATAAAGTGTTGGATCGAAAAGCATTATATAAACAATTTGTATATTTATCAATGAACTGTACTACTACTAATTGTTTTTGTTGTTGAAAAATACCAGCTTAAAAGTGGTTTAAAACCCTTTGCACATGTTTAGTATCACTTTTTAAATAATTTTATAATTTAACAAATAAAATGCAGATTGAGGCTTTGAACTATAAATAAAATACTCTCTGTTTACCTGGTTCAGATTAACTCAAACTTGTCAGTTACACAATTGTCTTTGTTGCACCGGAAGTTGGTCGGAGGACAGATGATGTAACACGTGGAAAGTTCCGGATAAACCTAAGGTCGAAATAAAACGGAGAGCGTGAGTCTTGGAAGCTAAGTATTGCATCAGGTTTTTGTACGCCGTACGTACATTTAAATATACCCAGGTAATTTTTAAAAATGCCAAGAGGAAGCAGAAGCAGGACCTCTAGGATGCCCGCTCCAGCCAGGTAATTAAATTTGGTTGTGAAAAGTTCAAATCTTCTGAGTTCGCCGTGTGAGCTAGCGGACATGCTAACTGTCAGATAATGTTACACCGTCAGAGGTAAAACAAGTGCATGTCAGGAGAGTTAATACTACTTGGTGAAATGCAATAAATAACTTATGCTAACATTTATTACTTTGACTTTTTTTGGCATTTACAAGCAATATCGTGTCATTGCAGACGTCTTTGATTAAAATTATGAAGGTCAGAGTGTTAAATGTGCGTCACTCATCAATCAAGTTAATTTTAAATAAATCAAATAGGGTTACATTAAAACCAGCTCCAATGTACTTTTTTGTAATTCTTTAAACATCAGCTAGGTTTCAATTGTACTTCTGCTCTGATGCAATAACAGTTAAACATGTTTTTTATTTATTTAATGTATTCAGTCTAAGTTACCAAGGTTTGCTGTCTGCCAGTAATTCGAATCCCATCTTATATAAATGTGTGTTTTAAGTTGTTATCCTCATCTAAATGTTATACAGAAATGGATGAATTCTGGATGATGTAGTTTTTAACACCAACATAAAGAAAATCTGGGATCCTTGACCTTTAATCTAAGTGACAATGTTTACTCCACTGTTTTAACACAACTATCATCTTATTTAATGTACCTCCTGTACAAGATTATATTCATGATGAATAAAAGTGAAAAGGTTATAAAGAAATTATGGATCTCCACTAAATGCATTATAAAGGTCCACAGGCAAGAGTATTCCCCCAGTGTCACCATTAGTGTAGTAACTGTCTTGACATTTATTCATATTAGAAGACAGATTAACCTGGAAAGGAATAAGTATTTGCTCACATAGGCTGCTTAATGTTTTGTTTGGTGCTTATAAAGTTTAACTTTTCTCTTTACAGCCGGGCGCCACCTCCACCCATGGCCCGCGCTGCACCGCCTTCATCCAACGCCCCGGTTCCGATGCAGGCCCCTCCATCTGCTGTAGGGGCACCGGCCGCAGCGCCCCGGCAGCCGGGCATGTTCGCTCAAATGGCGACCACAGCTGCCGGCGTGGCAGTGGGCTCTGCGGTTGGACACACTCTGGGCCATGCCATGACTGGAGCCTTCAGCGGCGGAAACTCGGAGGCTTCCAGGCCTGATGTCACATACCAGGTAAACCTAGGTGTATCCTGGAATAGTGTTAAAGATGATTAGTGGGTGTTTAACAAACACAGCAGGTCAGACATCAACATCAACAAGTCTGGCTCTTCAACAACACAACAAAAAAACCTAAATGTTATTTAAAAGATGTTACAGCAAGTGTTTAAACTTTTATGTCTGATTTTGAATGATTAGGATTTTTTTTCTTTTCATTGATTGAAGAAATTGTGGAACAGAAGTTTAGGATAAAATCTGCAATTATTTCAATGTTGTCTTTTGTGTGCATTAGTATGAACGTAATTTGGTTGTTTGCTGGGAAAATGTCTAAAGAATTTAAACTTCTATGTAAACCATCAGCATAACCAGAATTGTAATCAGTAATATATTCTAACCAGTAATATATTTTTTTTAAATGCCTCTAGCAGATCACATGTACGCTTGAGTTGTGTTATCCAGTAAATCTTTACAGTAGATGTTGTTTATATTTAGGTAGACTGACCTATTTTAGAAACAAAGGATTTATGAAGCAGTTTAAATGTACAGTAGATAAATCAAGCATCCTGTCATTTTGTTCCTTGTGTCCGTCAGGAGCCCTACCAGCAGCAGCCACAGCAGCAGATGCAGCAGCAGGCTTGTTCCTACGAGATGAAACAGTTCCTGGAGTGCGCTCAAAACCAGAGCGATCTGAAACTCTGCGAGGGATTCAGCGAGGTGCTCAAACAGTGCCGGTTTGCTAATGGTGAGTAAAACAGACAAACATGTATTTAACAATTTATGTACAGGTCTCTTTTATGTATGTTGCACTGTGATGTCAAAAATGATCTTGGCTAAATATTTTGATCTTGTTTTCTAAATTTTACTGTAAAAGAAAATACTTTCTGAGGAGCTGTAAGGAAACACTTATATTTATTACAAAAGTCTCTTAAATGTCTGACTGGAGCAAGGATCAGGTATTCTCACACTGATGACTGAGTTAAAAACTACTGCATATTGTTTTATCACAAATACTGTTTTTTTTTTTTTTAATTGAAATTATGAACAGAGTTGTCATGTTTGATTTATTTTTAAAACAGTGGGTCAAAAGATTATTTTTTTAATGCTCATCCCCTTGATTGCAGGAGAGGATTTATGTAATTTTCAAAATGTGTTTCAAGGATGACTTTGCATTTTGGTGAAAAGTGTTGCAGTACTCTGTGTAGCCACAAGGAGGCAGCATGTGGTTTTCCCTCTCTTAAAGCATCTCTTTTTTATTTATTGCACTGATATTGCTAAAATGATATAACAAAGTGTATCTTGTTCTTTCTTTTTCTTTCCACAGGTCTATCTTGAGATGGAGACCTGCAGCATGAAGATCATATCATCACATTAGATACTAGCAGGGTGTAATTTTTAAGGCAGCAGTCAATAAACAGGTTTTATTTTAACAACTAATCGTCTTCAGACACCTGTTATTTGTGAAAACACTGCTGCAAAGTTTGTAATCATAGTCTTTATAAATACTGTTTATATATTTTGCTGTGTCATGTTTTGATCTGATTATAATCTTGGCAGTTATCTTCATTAGTATGTTAATTTAAGTTTCCTCTCAAAAAATGCAACTATCGAAACAATATTTTCTGACTTAATAACGCTGATGTTTTCCTGGAAGAAAAAGAAAATAAATAAAAGACTAGAAGCAAAGTGATTCAGTCATTTATTTCACCATTGAAACTTTTCTATTCAATTAATTTTTTTATTTATTTAAATTTAAGAACTACAAAGAGGAGCTGGCAGCTCGTCACATGACTCCTGTCTGAATGAGTGAATAATACGGTCTCTGTGAGGGGAAAGAGCTACTGAGTGTTATTTTATAGATCTGGGGTTGGTGCGTCCAGGCTGAGTTGCAGCTGCAGAAGCACCGGTTTATTTTTGGCAGCTGACATTAAAGCTCACCCTTCACAACACGGCACCAGAGATCCCAGAAACATGCATCAGAACTGGACTTACTGGACCTGATTGTTGGTGATTTTTTTTTACACTTTGAGCAGAAAGAGCTTTTAAACGATGGAAACTGCAAAATAGGAGATACTGACAACAACGGTGAGTCAGCAAGTTTATTTTTCTGCTCTTTATTTTATTGGAGCCAGAAAAGGGTGGGCATTGGAAGAAAGAAATCAACACTTGGTTGGAAACATGTTTTTTAAGCTGTTTATTTGCATTAAGCACTAAAAGGTTTGTTAATGTTGTTAACTCTGATGTGAACAAACTTATCTGACCAGTATAGCCCCAAAATACAAAAATTAAAACCAGAATTCCATAAAGATATAGATTATTCATGTTGGTAATGACTTAACAAATATCCTTTCATGTTCTTTGAGTTTGACAAGTGGATAAATCGACTCTGACCTTCATGATGATTCAGATACTTCAGCTGTAAAACCAGTTTTCATTTAATCCTACTCCAGTGATTCAGTGATTCCACATTATTACTACATTATAAACTAAAGACTGATAAGTACTGTACATCCAGGGGCAGAGCAGAGCCAGGGAGGTGGTGTTTGCCACACGTAGAACCTGATTGGCCACTCCAGTTGATTGACAAGAAGCGTGTAGCTTTGAAAGATGCAAAATTATAGTGAATAATGTATGCATTTGTATGAGCCCCCCTTAAAAAAGCCTTGACCACCTTTTGGATACATGTTTAGTTCTTCCATTACTATTATTTCCATATTATTCATTTATTGATGTTTTTAATCCACCATAAAGACTCATAATGTGTCATTTCAGTGCGGGTTAAACGAGTATGTTTGATTTGGTCAGACCTAATTTGAGTTGTGTTTATTTCCTGCAGCGTGTTGTGGGCCGTTAGAGGAAACCAGCTGTGTATGTTTTGGTTGTGAGCCAGCATCATGACCAAAGAGGAGGAGATCCCAGACTGGGTGGGAGCCAAGGAGTTCTATGACAAATATGAGCCCAAGGAGATCCTGGGCAGGTATGTTTATTAAAAACACACAGAATAAAAAAAAAAAGTCCTAACTTGAAATAAGACCAAATAATGGAGAAAGTTGTCAAATGTAAAAATGATAATGCAAAAAGAGAACGTGAAACCTCATGTTCTGCGATTCTATTAGTATTATTCACATCATTAAAAATGCAGCTCACGTTTGAACAGCTACCTCCCCTGAAGGTTTTCCACAAGACAGGTTTAGTGTTAGAGCCGGTTCTCTGTCATTCACACTCAGCTGTCAGACCTTATGTAAGCCTCGGTGTGCCTGAAGCTGCATTTATTACCTTTAGACAGAGCTGTGAACAAAAGGTTTTGCGTTCAGGGGAACTCACACGCAGATCATCAGGTTACTGAATGATGAGAACATTGTGTTCTTGGAAAGTAGGTTTTGTTTACCTCAGACTGACAAACTGTTCTGTTTCACTAAAGACAAATTTACCTAAAATGTTTAGCTGATCACCTGATAGTAGACAAGACTTAAAGGAATACTTTTGTCTGAAGTGTGATTCTATGGAAATATTATGAACAGTTAATATCTTACCTGTTGTAGATAGCTCTTTGAACAACCTCGGTTTTGAGAAATTCTGACTGGATTGATGAGCTAAAGGCTAGTCTGAGTGGAGCCAAGTGGTTTGTTAACATAATGCCAATGGAACAAAATTAAAATCCAGCTTCTTTCACTTCTTATTGATTTTCTTACCTCTAATAGAGCGTTTTGTAG
Source organism: Anablepsoides cearensis (assembly GCA_032275365.1). Lineage (NCBI taxonomy): Eukaryota > Metazoa > Chordata > Actinopteri > Cyprinodontiformes > Rivulidae > Anablepsoides > Anablepsoides cearensis. The sequence goes on from JAUBOC010000077.1 coordinate 12,965,659, forward strand.
TTATGAGTGTCCACATGCTTAGTGAACTCTACAGTAAATCTTCCAGGTAACACGAGATAAACGCTGAAGTTTCTATAAAAACACCATTGGAATTTAACAAACTGAACAAGTGAAAAAAGCAGATTAGTAGCTTAAAGCAATTTATTTTAAAAAAGTCTCATTCATGAGAGTTCACCAAAAATCAGTTTAGAGCAAATATATTGAGTCTGTATAACTGTGTAAATTCAGATGTGAAGGCTGATTTTGTTTCTTGGTCTCAGAGGAGTGAGCAGCGTGGTGCGTCGCTGCGTCTACAAGCGCACCTCTCAGGAATACGCTGTGAAGATCATCGACATCACCCCGTCCGACAAGCTGACGGCACAGGAGATCGAGGAGATCCGAGAGGCCACGACGAAGGAGATCGACATCCTAAAGAAAGTCTGCGGACAAGAAAACATCAGTAAGCTCTTTGGTCTGTTTGTTTTTTATTTTGTTTGGCGATTCTTGACTTTTAGCTGAGTGAACTCTCATCTCCAGTACAGCTCAAGGATTGCTACGAGTCCAAAGCCTTCTTCTTTTTGGTGTTCGACCTGTAAGTTCTTCACGCCGCTCGCACCTTTATCTGCTGGAATAAACTGCATCAGAAATGAAACTTTCTTCCCTCTAGGATGAGGAAAGGTGAACTTTTTGACTACCTCACAGAGAAAGTTACTCTAACTGAGAAGGAAACCAGGTGAGAGTCTGTTTTCCTGATGAAAGATCACGGTATGTTTCTAAAAAAAAAAGACTTAAAGTTCAGTGTTGTGCTTTAGAAAGATAATGCGTGCTTTGCTGGAGGTGGTCCAGTTCCTTCACTCTCAGCACATCGTCCACCGAGACCTGAAGCCCGAAAACATCCTTTTAGACGACAACATGAACATCAAACTCACTGACTTTGGATTTGCTGTGCAAATCCAGCCAGGCCAGAGACTTAAAGGTGAGCAAACAAATCTTACACACAGATAATCTCCATAACATTTTTTTTCTTTGTTTACAGTTACATAAATCCTGTTTCTATTTGAACAACTTGTTGCTTAAAATAAAATCTGATTTCAACTAATTTAGGTCAAAAATTGGAACCCCCTCCCCAGAATACCAGATAAAGTTTCAATCCCCGGAAGTTCACTTGATGATATTTAAGTGGCCTTTCTCCACTTGTAAACTTACTATCTTTGCTCCCTTACAGTGAGAACACCAGCTGTTAGTGGGTTGCTGGAGAATCTGGATCTGGTTGCAAAACACGCCGCCTGTGCTATGAAGAGCACAGGACGCTCCGATCTGTTAGCTGCAGTCACAGATGTTTGCATTTAAATAGACTTCTCAGAAGGCTTAAGATCATTAGCAGTAGGAGCTGGCGAGTGAAGTTTCTGATGGACTGAATCTCAGCTCAGATTTATACAGTCTGTATGAATTATAGGACAGAGAGCTTCAGTGAGGGAGGTATGCAGGTCTACAACCTGATAATCATTTTAGTGCATATTTCAGACATGCAGCCAAAAATAGATTGTGCATATTATGTCATCAGAAGACCACCAAACTGGACCTCTTCCTCTCTTTGGCTGCACCAAGTAATTCTATCCATTAAAGTTATGAATGGAATCTGTGACAACAGGCAGCCCTGGCCGGAGTACAACTCCCCCCCTGAAGGGGTCCGACTTACAGGCAGCAATGTGAACCAAACTCTTGTAGTTTGTTTTGAGACTGTATGGCCTGAAGTAACAGACCCCCTTCAATCCCACACCAACAGAGCTTGGCTTATTGCTCATAATAAATCAAAGAGGTTTAATTTGACGTGTCAGTTCTTTGGACACAATTACACTTTTCCAAAAAGAGTAACAAATGTTTTAAGCAGTAATTGATTTAATTTTGTTGATAACACAGAGGTGTGTGGGACTCCTGGTTATCTCGCTCCTGAGATCATCGAGTGCTCCATGGATGCAGGACACAAAGGATACGATACGGCTGTTGATATGTGAGTGAACCCCAGTTTAATGATAAATAAAAGCATTGTTTGCTGTTGATGCATGTATTAAACATGTCAGTTGTCCCGGATGCTTGCAGATGGAGTGCAGGGGTCATCATGTACACGCTGCTCGCAGGCTCCCCGCCCTTCTGGCACAGGAAACAGATGCTGATGCTGCGGATGATCCTAGCAGGGAATTATGACTTTTCATCTCCGGAGTGGGAGGACCGCTCAGACACGGCCAAAGATCTGGTGCGCTTAGTTTATTCAGCATCTCCTTCCCAGATTTAATAAAGCTTGAAAGAAAGTGAATGATCCCTCACTTAAAAAGGCAAAGAAAAAACATGGTTGTTTGTCCAGATCTCCAGGATGTTGGTGGTGGACCCGGTGCAGCGGTTCACAGCTTCAGATGCTCTGAATCACTCGTTCTTCTCACAGTACGTGGTGAACGAAGTGCGGCAGTTCAGTCCTTACAGGAAGTTCAAGGTGAACTGAAAGTCTTTAGAAAAGCTTTTACAAAAAAAACATACAAATTAAGATTGATTCATATTAATGTGGTTTCCTTTAAGGTCATCTGTATGACTGTGCTCGCCACCATGAGAATCTACTGCAGCTACAGGCGGGCCAAGCCTGTCACCAAGGAGGTGATCAAGAGCGACCCGTACGCCGTCAAACCCATCCGGAAACTCATCGACGCCTGCGCCTTCAGGATCTACGGCCACTGGGTCAAGAAGGGTCAAACTCAGAACAGAGCAGCGCTTTTTGAGAACTCTCCGAAGGCCATCCTGCTGTCACTGGCTGCCGAGGCAGAGGAGCAGGGCCAACAGAGCTGGTAACACAGCTGCAGGACTGCGGTTTGCTTCTGATCAACCCTCCATCCCCTCTTTAAAGGATGAACTGGTAAATTGAAGCTGCTTATTTTAAAATCAATACTCTGAATCTACTTAACTCAAGGCTTCATCCTGCAAAAATACAAAGTTTTGATGTAACTTGATGCTATATTTAGATCTGTAGTAGCGGGGTTTGTGGAATACTTGAGAATGATTAACATCTTACCTGTTGTAGATGTTACCCTTTGATCTCAGTTTGGAGACGTTAATTCTAATCAGACTGATGAGCTAAAGTCGTAGGATAAGGTTATTTAACCTTTCTACACAATTCCATTTCAAAAGTGCTTAAATATTACTTTTAGGTAAAATAAAATAAAAAATATATATATATATTTTATTTAATGTGTCCCACTTTTAAATGTTTGCTTCAGAACTTGGAAATGTTGATTAATAATCAGTGAAGCAGCATACTTAAAGCTTACTGATGCAAACATGAAGGATGTAATGTATATATTATATTGCTTTTAATGTATATTTTTAAACATTTGTTCATTTAATCCAATGTCTTATTAGTAAAAACATTCAGACCTTTTACAAATTTATCTGTCAGCTTTAAACTTAATGTAATAATTCACCACGAACAGGCACAGATTCAGCACATGTTCAATTTTATTAAAGTGGAAAACCTTTACATACAACATCAATGAAGTCCCTGCTGTTCATGGCTTCATAACATTGGTGCTACATTAAATGGTTGTTATAATTAGCAAGTTGTGGAAGGGAAACACCCGGTGTAAGAGTCTGATCGTTTAAAAACATGAGAAATTCTGGAAATAAAACATTTAAATAAAACAAGTTACCACAGCTGAATGAACCACGATTTCCTTCCTTTTTACAAACGAAAGCTGGACGCCCTACAGAATTAGGAAACAGAAGAAAACCTGTTACAAAACCATCCACAACATCCAAGTGTATCACTGTACTCATTCCTACAGAGTCGGACGGAGCTGACGAAAAGCACTCGCCCGGTGGTTCAGCAGGAATGAGTCGAGGCTTTTGCATGGTGTCTGACTGGATCCAGCACGGAGCAGCTGGAACAGAATTCAGCCATGGCCTGGGATACGTTTTCAGTGCTCACAATATTTATGACATGTTATGGTGTTAACAGAGAGAGTACAAACATACCATCCTGTGGGAAACCCTTTCTCACAGGTTAGTTACAGCAACGTCTGAGTCTGGATTAGTCCGTTAACACATGCTGCACAACTCTACAAAAAACAACAAGCACAATAAAGACTGAGGGGGAAAAAAGACCTCTGACTTAGAAACACTTATTTCAAATAATAATGGCACAAGAGAATCATGCTGAAGTTACTGTATTCAGTCTGACACATGAAAGTGGCACACAAAGCCACTCTGCTCTATTAGTGTCAGCGTGTGAATTTTAATCATGTAGCATGGTGTCTGACTGTATTTACTACATCAAAGTAACACAGAATTCAGCCATGCATTCAAACACATGCAACAAATAACCTGGAAGTAAAACCAGCTTGCTGGTGGAGGGTCGAATAAAAACCAAAGGTCAGGGTCAAAAATACAAACCAAACACACTTAATGACCTTCAAACTGAATACAAACACTAAACCAAGCTCAGATTAGTACTCATCACACAGATTACCAGGCAGTTTTATACTCACTTATCAGTAGATTTCAATGATCCATTGTTCAGACACATTTATGTTGCTGTTTATGCACTGAACCAAATAACCAGGTGGTTCCTTTTACATGTTATGTTGCTGCTACTTGAAGGCAAGTTTAGGAAAATGCTAAACAATGTGTGTGGGCTTGTACTTTAACTTGTGCTGATGCTCGTGGTGGTTTCCCAGGAAATAGACATGTCCCAGCGAACAAAAATCTGCTTTGTGTTGGGAGGTGAAATAAAAGTTAAAACAATTAAAATCCAATGAAATAGTTATCCATGTTTACTCTTTAATTTTGTTTTTTAAGGATATTCTCCTACTTCTTTTTTAATAAATCTTTGTGGCTTGTAGTAACTTTCAGTTTACAAACATCCAACCCTGTGTAGTTCTCGTGTAACCCTAACATGCATTCCCAGCTTTGATTCAGAAAAATAAAATCTGCTTAAATGTTTTAATTCTGCTAGTTTGCGACTAAAAACACATTTTAAGTTACTGTTCATGAAACCACTAAAATGTTCCTCACCTCTCTGCATGTTTTCACATTTTCAGCTCCTTATGATGACTGAAGCAAGGCCACCGTCTTCCTGTAAAAGTATTGGACAAAGGCACACAGAGTATTAATAATCCTACATACCAACTTTTTGACCTGAAAAGAGGTTAAGATTTGAAAACGATATGCAATAAGGTGCAAATTTATCATTATGAATTATTCGTCTACTTTACATATGTGTTGTATAACTGAGCAAACGCTAAAAACACTACTCATTAATTTAAGCTAAATGAATTTAATCTCTTGAGCACCTCGTGCTTGCTGCGCATACCTGATCATCGAGTTATCCCAACATTTTCGGTCTAAAAGTAATAATAATTCCTACCTGTGGACATTTTTAATGCTCGCGTTTTAAACTACTGTCGATTTCAAAACAAAAATGTAAGTTTTATACTTTGTGCATAAAATATCTGCACATAAATGCCTGCTGATGAACGTGGCATCTTATCTTCAGCATCTTCATTTCAAGTTCCTCTTCCTGTCAGACTCTGCAGCGCTGTGTGGCGGGAGAGAGCAGCCGGAAGCTCTTCAGCGCCCCCTTTAGGACCGGAATAGGAACCGTCCGCAAGACCCGAAGGAGCGAGAGAGCCTAAATGAAAACTGTTCTTTTTCTGCAAATTTCCTCTGACTATTTTGGTTAAAACAAACAAATTACACAAAGAAAATGAATTACTAATAAAGAACATTAATTAATTTGTAATGGTTTATTTATTTATTAGTGTTTTGTGGTTATTTTTAAGACAAAAATGTGTTGGTGCGAAATCTCAGTTATCCAGGACAGGATAAATCCAAAGGAATTTTAGAAAACAAAATAACTAAAGCTTTATTCTAGGAAGCTTTCTCCCTGTTTAAATATGAACAATCTCTAGAAACATTTGTATTTTTCCCAATATTTTTTGTGGGGTAAAAACAAGAGCACAGCAGTGTTCGGTAGTTTCTAGTGGACAAATGAGGCTTTTCTTAAGCTTGTTGTGGAAATACAAAAAACACAATGAGCACCTGAAAGGAACTGCCTCATCATGGTTCTCCATTCAAAGGAGATCATGTGACATTTCTATCTGAGTCATTGTGGTTTTCTGAACATGTATTATGAGGGACAGAATAAAAGTATGGTAGTTTGATGAATAAATAATTTATGAAAATAAATTTGCTTTTAAGCTTCAGTATCAGACAATATTTATTCTTGAACACAAATGACTAAACTGCAGCAGAAAAACTAATGAAAACAGGAAAACAGAATCTCAGTATGCAGCTTAATCTCATGCAAACTCACTCTCCTCACAATGAAAAGTTGTTAGGGCCTTGCCTTTTTTACTTTGCAAATTAGCTTCTTTATTTTGTTGATTTTTGTTTCTCTATTGCATATTACCTTTGTGATGTTTAAACTCTTGTTTCAGGTGATAAAATATCCAACAAGGCAAAGATGTCTGCGAGATAAAAGTAAATGAACTTTCATTTACACCAGTCTATTTTTGAGCCAAAACAATAAATAAATATGGTTTGATTAAAATAATAATAATAATAATAATAATAATAATAATAATAATAATAATAATAATAATAATAATAATAATAATAATAACAAAAGATCAGTAAATGACAGAACTTAATTTTGTTTTTGAGGCGTAAAAGTCGGCTCTCGTTCATGAATCGAGCCAAATGAACCGATCTCACATAAATTCTCAGATGGAAAGGAGCCAAGCCGAGTCAACTGTCAGTGGGCGGGGCCTATGTCGGCTTCCCTCTGATTGGTCCGCTGCTCGGCTCCTCTTTTCCTCATCGATGAACTGAGTCTGCTCATGTTAAAACTGCTGCTTGTGCCTTATCAAAGCTCCTTTTACCGGTAAGTTTATATAAAAAAGCGCCTATTATTCAAATATTTTGTACACTTTATTCAAGAACACGATACTGGTGTTGGTGTCGCAACGTTAAATAGCTTACCGCAACGAAGAAGCAGTCAAATAAATCAAAGTATTCGCCGTCGCCCGGTCTTTGGAAAGGCTTTCAATTAGTGTGCTTACAGCTAATTACAGCTTGGAGTTTTTCGTACGTGACGCGAAAATGCTGAGCCAGGGCAGGTTTTACAGTCTTCGGGTTCCTCCTGTGGTAATAATTGGTCCTCTGTAGCGTCCTTGGTACTTCAGGGTGACGCAACACGGATAGAGGATGTCCAGTCCGTCCATCCCTGTCCCCTCTGGTTCATTTACCTGCTGTGTAACACTGGAGCAGTTTTAAGACTTCAACTCAATTCAGAACAATGTGTACATAGTTTATTTTTAAGTTGAATTTGCTTCATTGCAGAAAAGACTCATGTATGCATTAGATCTACTGTTTTCCTAGTTCAGGCTCAACACCATGACACATGTAACGCTTGTGTTTCGTTTCAGCACCATGACCACTCTATCTCAGACCAAGGAGCTCTTCAGGAGAGCGGACGCCGTCTGCTTCGACGTGGACAGCACAGTTATCAAAGAGGAAGGCATCGATGAGCTCGCCAAGTTCTGCGGCGTGGGAGACGCCGTCAGAGAGATGTATGTGTGTGACAGCCAGATTGAATATCCTGCCTGCGTTTTTATAAAGCCGTGTCACCTTCTCGTTTCAGGACCCGCAAGGCCATGGGCGGCTCGATGACGTTTAAGAAGGCCCTCACCGAGCGTCTCTCCATCATCCGGTGCTCCAGAGAACAAGTCAACAAACTCATAACAGACCACCCGCCTCAGCTGACTCCAGGCATCAAGTGAGTGCGTGAAGAACTTGATAACGTAAATCAATTCAACAGACTCCGTTCTGGCCTTTGTACAGAAACAAATTGACACGGAAATCCTGTATTTCTGCCTTGAACAGGGACAAACAAACTGATTTGTGATGTTTTATTCCTCCAGATTTTTATAATTTGCTCAGATTTGCCTTCCTGTTTGTGTCACCCGTCTCAAGGATCACTGCCTTAAAGTTTCAAATATAGATCTAATAAATGTGTGATAAGCTAATGAACAAAGACAGTAATGTTTAAGAGGACATAACCTAGTTTGCAACAGATTTTTGTACGTTTTGCGTGTATTTCCTGAACACACTGATAAAAATGGTCCACTGATATTGCACCACTGCACATGTTCTGATTAAGGAAAGTAAACATGATGTGTCTTAATCTGCTGTGCTGAGTTTCCTTGAGGAGCATGTCGCTTATGGTCCTCCGCATTTTCTGTGGTTCTTCATCAGAGCTTGAAAAAGCATGTCCCTGTCTGCTATGAATTACACCTTACTGGTGTGAAGTCACTACGTTGTGTTGTTGTGCTCTGTCTTGTTTCACCAGTCTGGTTAAATTTTCAGTCCTAAGACTGGACGTACTGTTGGGGTTCTATCCGTCCGGTCCGAGCTCTACGTTACTAACCCTTCAGCATAGAAATATCAAACTGCGCAGTAGCCTCATGAGTCAAATGATGTCACGGGCACAGGGTCAAAGGTTACAGGTTACCCTTTTGTTTAAACTTTCCAGCTTTACATCCCAGTAATAGAAATGTCGAATCCTTTGTTCCCCACATTGTGCCTATCTCTGTCCATCTATATTTGCTCACAAAGTAAGGATATTTGTGTTTGTTAGGTTATTTCTGTGTTGTAACAATACTTCTTGGCAATAAATCTTAAATTGATTGGCAGCACCCGGAGGTACCAGAAGCTCAAAACAAGTAGCAAACAGCAAAGTAGGGGTGTAAATCACCAGCTTTATCACGATGCGATATTACATCAATGTTTAGATGACGATTCGATATTTCTCGATATCATAAAGTCTGTCACGATACGATTTCGATTCAGTTCAATTAACAAGTTTGTGATCGATATAATGCAATATCATATGTCCATCTAACACAATGACTGTGTTAGATGGACATATGATATCGATTCACATCAAGAATATGATGAAGATATACAGTAGATCGATATTTTCCTTTTGCCACGATATAGCTGAATCATGAACCACTCAAATCGATATATCGATATAAATCGATGTATCGTTACACCCCTACAGCAAAGTAAGTTGGCAAAAATCCACACTCAGCTCTGATGCTCGTCCCACAAATGCATGACACCATTTAAAAGGGAATTTAACAGGTTTCCAACAGTATACGATTATAAGTTATTGGTGTGATGTCACAAATGTTAAGGATAGAAAATGTCACCTAAAAAATCTTGAGTGGTGCTTAAAAAGTCTATTACTTTGATCATAAAATGGTTTGGATAATAAAACACTGAACTTATATAGTGCTTTTTAGGACACTCAAAGATGCTTGTTGGTTTTAAGTTACAATGTAATAAAAGCTGGTATTCATCAATAACTACGTTCTTCACACATAGCTGTGTTTTCATGCCCCTGCATGGCTTCTAATTTAAATTGTGTGTTGAGTTACACCATGGACAATGTCCTTATCAGTGAAACTGACCTTTCAACCATGAACTTAACAGACACATATCTATTAAGGATTGTTGTGTGAGGGAATTCATGCTTTGGATTTTGATTACTCTGACATGTTACTGATGAGTGCATTATATACCGTTGGCTGTACTCTTGATTGTGTTTCAGCTTGTTTCTTTATCAGAGTGATTTAAAACTTTGTTTTTTTTAATTTCAGGGAGCTTGTGGAGCACCTGCATGAACGCAACATAAAGGTGTTCCTCATTTCAGGGGGGTTTCGTTGTATCGTCGAACACGTGGCCACTCAGCTGAACATTCCTTTGCATCACGTCTACGCCAACCGGCTCAAGTTCTATTTCAACGGTGAGTGGTGGCATGTTTGGTCCATCTCTGTTCTCCTCCTGTCTGCGCTGTCTGAGCTGTTTGCGTCTGCTCCTCTGCAGGGGAGTACGCTGGGTTCGATGAAACGCAGCCTACAGCTGAGAGCGGCGGCAAAGGAAAGGTAATCAGCACGCTGAAGGAGCAATACGGCTTCAAGACGGTGGTGATGATCGGGGACGGAGCCACGGACCTGGAGGCCTGTCCTCCGGCTGTGAGTGAAAATTGTTTTAATCAAAGTTGGTCGTATTTTAGCAGCGTTTTTCATGATAATGTGCAATCTCTCCCCCTCAGAGCGCCTTCATTGGGTTTGGCGGGAACGTCATCAGGACTCAGGTGAAAGAGAGGTCTTCGTGGTACGTGACGAGCTTCGAGGAGCTACTTAAGGAACTGGAGAAGATTTAAAAAAAACACTGGGGGGGGGAGTTCTGTTACTAACTTAACATTTTATATTTGCACCCAAAGGCGTGCCGCTGGTGGTTTTGTTATCCATCGCCCGCTTTTCTTTAGAGTTGAATAGATTTTTATAAATGAAACTGTTTACACTAGTCAAACATCATGGGGTGTTGCCCTGTTGATTTTTATAACACACTTAAAACAAAAAAAAACACTGTCTACGTGGAAGTAGGGTTGGGCATAATCGTCTCATGTGCAATTTATCGTCAGAAAAACACTAATCGATTACTTTTTAGCATTAATCGATTAATACAATTAATGCCACCAGGCAGAGTCCGCTCGGTGCTCCTCTCCGCTTCAAATGTGAAGAGCATTTAAAAAAAGTTCTGTAATTTATTTATCTATCAACAGAATTTAAAATTTGATGTTTAGCCTGAAGTCTGTAATTTTGACACAATTTGGAACAGATTTTTATGAAGAGCAAATCTTTCCCACTAAATTAGTCATGTGACTAGGACATAAGGGCGTCCAGGGACTCCAGGGCAATCGTCAAATTAATCGTTATCTGCTAAATACCACAATTAATCGTGATTACCAGTAATTTTTTTTTGCCAATATTGCCCAACCCTACGTGGAAGTTATGATTTTAGTGTTAATGTTGCACTTTTTACATCCAAACCTCATGCTAACCTGACGGTATTACATTAAGGCATGTGCAATGAGCGGTAGTTATTTTAGAAATGTGTTCTGTACTCAGAGCTGTAATTAGTGCAGTGACTTCAGTCATTAAAGATGACATCATGCTACAAAGGATGGCTGAGGAACTTTATTATCTTTCTTTACCGTCTTTGAACATTTGTTCCTGTTCAACAAAATAAAAAAGATAAACGACTTTCCCTTGGTAACAGACTGTTCGTTCTTACAGTACGACTTGTTACGACCGCCCACCTATCAGCTTCACTCTTTGATTTATACATCGTTTCACCTGCTGGATTAAAAAAAAAAGGATTTTAAAACCAGGCATGCTGTCACGAGAAAAAAGAAGTACAAACACAGCACCGGGAAACTTTAAACATCACTTCAACAAGTAACAAAGAAGAAGAAACAGTGTTTATAATCAACTGCAAATATAAAATGGTATCTTTAACACCTCATACCTGCATCTGGAGTGGCAACATTTTTGAAACCATACAGATTATTATTTTTATCTTGATCAGCAGTGACACAACTCCCAAGCTCCTTAAGCACATCCAAACACTACACACTCTAAATTTCTATTAAATAAATAAACGCTGTTACTATTGATCTCCAATACGCTCTGCAGCTTCTAAGTTCATTTCTTTTCTACAGTAACTTTGGTTTGTTGCAAAACTGATGGTAATCTCTCCTCTTGGGCCCAGTTATGACGTAAATCTGCACGAGGTTTAATCTTGGTCTAATTCCCTCTCCCTCAAAAACCGAAAAAGTTGTGCGTGTCAGGAGCGTGCTACCTTTGTAACATAAATTCTAATCACAGATGTGTAGCATTTATTGTTGCCTCCTGTGTCTAGGTGGAATAAAGCAAATGAAAAACATAAAAAAAACAAAGAGGTGTGTGTTGTTTGGTAGCACTGACAGGTTGGACCCATGGCGGCGGCTCTCAGGATGGATGTAACATTCACAAAATGCCATTATTTGCTTGTTTCACTTCAGCGGAGACGCCTTTGTTGGGATCATGATCCTCGAATCCATGCGCTGAATGAGTGGCACTGAGGGAAAGAGAGTTGATTTAGGTCCTTTTCATTTCATATGTATTAAAAATATCTTAAGATTTATTTTGCTCACCTGTGTAATAAACCACCTCGTGCCAGCCCTCCTGCTGCCAGACAGCGTTCCTGGTGTCCTCTCGGGACTGAAGGTCTTTGTAAGCTGCAAACAAATCAAACCCAAACTTAAAAGTCTGGTATTTGACATTTTTACAGCTATAAAAACGTAAAATCAGCCACTTCACCCCAAATACATTCATAAATACAGTATTTCCTGTATTTGAGGTCGGCGTTCAACTCTAGTCTTTTAGTTCTTTACATCTGCTGTTATATTAACTTTAATATACAATCATATGAATTAGTTTTATTTATAGTTTACATTTTCATAGTAAATGTCCTCATTGTTGCTGTAAGTTTGAATGACTGGAAGCATAATATTATCACTGTTTAGACTAAATATACATATTTAGTAGGGGTGCAACAATACAGACAATTCACGGTTCAGTTTGGTTCGATATTTTTTCGATACAAAAAAAGATACATTTCCATGCCCTTTTTACCATGTAATTTATTAAAATTATTAATAAACATTTGTTTAACCTCAAAAGTCCAGTTTTTAAATTAAATGTCGCTAAAATAACAAGTTTCTCAGTAGATCTGCGCTCAAAAACGCAGCCTAGGTGGAGTAGTTTAACACAGATCCACTGATCCTTCAACACAGCGCGTCCTAAGAAGACATAAATAATAATAGATTTTAAAAATCTGTATTGTTCGATACAAGTGTCTTCGATACGGTTCGGTGCGGTTCGATATGGGTACATGTATTGTTGCACCCCTAATATTTAGCCCACAATGTATCGCAAAATACTGACACTGAGCAGCATGATCTGTAAAAAGATCTATTATTTTATTATCTGGTTAGTATGTTGCAGCGTTAAACATGCAGGGAGAAACACTTAACCTGTCTTTAATCCAGTCATTATCAAACCAAACTATCCAAATGTTACCCCACAGGTTTATTTGTGCATGACAGATTTAACATCCATTCCATTTCTGGTGAAAATGGTGTTGAGGCCGTACCCCACAGGTGATGGACCATGTAGAGGTCACCGATCTGGGAGAAGAAGCCTCCCACCGCCTCTCTGTTGCCCTGGCGGTATTTGATCGCTCTGGCCCTGTGGATTAAAACAACACCGGTCAGAACGTGAGCCCAAAACAAAATAAACAAATCAAATAAAAACACCAACTAGGAGTTCTCAGCTTTCAATTGACTCTGGACTGTGTCTAATAACTGGATTCAGTCTGTTTAGTTAACAGCCTGGTGTGTTTGTGTTTATGATCCTTAACACGGGCCAAGTCTTGGTGAGCTGGTGTGAGGGTAAGGTTTCACATTTATTGTTTCAGCTCAAATACAGACGTATTTAAATCATAATCACCGTCTGTCTACCAAACTATGACGGCTCATTTGAAAATGTTGTAACTTGAAGCAGGAATTGAAGCCCTCACCAACAATAATCATCCTGAAATTGCTTTAAGTAGCTTTTTTTTTTACGCCGTTTATATAACTATAGTTTTTTTTAAATGATGGATGGGTAAAGTGAGCATAAATGAAAACAAGACTAAAGAAAATGGGTTTGGATGAAAAATAAACTTGTCTTGGAGTGACGTTTTCCGTACAATTTCTCAAAATATGAAGAGGACTGATGTGTCAACGGAACAATTATCATTAGCAGCCAGAAACACGTCGTCATCTGGATTCAAAAGGAAGAAAAAGTTTTCCAGGCTTTACTTCCTGTGTGATCGACACCGAGGGCACGACAGTACAGCTTCAAATACAAGGCCTCTCAGAGGAATAACTCTTATTAATGACAGAGGGATGTGCTCCTGTAACTACAGTTCAATGAGTCCAATGAATTCATGCTGCCTTACCAGTAATTACCCCACTCGATCATGGTTCCTGGCTGCAGGGAGGAAAAACACAATATTCTTTATTAGAATGAGATTTTAAACAGGTTTTCCAAACTTCTTCTCTCTCCAGACAGAACACACAAATAAATGGCAAAGACATAATACAGGTTTCTATCATTAAGATAAGCTGCAATAACAACTACACTACAAAAAGTGACGCCACAAAAAAGCAACGTGTGATTTGATTCAGAATGAGATTTAACATCAAATATTGTCATTTTTATGAGAGCATAAATATAATTTAGGGAACAAAAGGGATTCTTTTTTTTTACCTGGTAAAAAAACAAATTCTGCCATCAGATTACATTCTTCGTTTTTTACTGTTTCAAAATAAAACAAATAATCCAGTGTTTATTTTATTTTATTTTATTTTGAAACTAACTTTGTAAAAACTATAACTGCAAGAATAGATAGTGCTACTTTTATTATAACTTTTTACAGTTTAAGTGCTGCCATTGCCAATATATTTCGGTATAGTTTATGTTTTTAAGTCTTCCAGACATTAAACTATTCTTTTGACAACTTATGAAATTTCTGGTATCGCTACATATTAAAACCGCAACCATATATTTTAATTTGTATTTCAATAGCTGAAGCAAAAAGTACACAAACAGCAGATCAGTTTGAACATTAAACATTATCCTGATGGTTCATTCATAAATGACAGCGCAAAGTAAAAAAGAAGAACTTTATGAGTTCGGAGACTGAAGTTCTGATCTCTGAGATAACAAAAATATTTTTTTAGCACCGTCAGCTAGCTG
>JAUBOC010000077.1:13008890-13020657 GCA_032275365.1 Anablepsoides cearensis
ACACACACACACACACACACACACACACACACACACACACACACACACACACACACACACACACACACACACAATAGATGTGGCAAGCTAAGCTTTAAGACACCTGTAAAAACACCAACCTTTTAAAGAAATTTGTTAATTTTCTAATTCTATCGAAGACCTCGACTCTTCAGCCAAAGTTTCATCCAAACTTTCCTGTATTTCCTAAAGTCAGACGTGTCGGAATTCGCTCTCGGAATGTCTTTTTCTGTCACACTATTACCATTGAATCCCAATCGCAAGAACACACAAAAACCTAAGGATCGTGACAAAAATATATCCAGAAAGTGGATTTATGGTTTCTGTTGTTTCAGATTTTTGTGCAGCATCCTCCTCGAAGGTGTGCACCACTTATTAGTGTGAGAACCTGCTTTTCAAGCATATTTATATATATATAAAAAGCAGTTGCTTCGTGCTCACACACAATGTGAGAAATGGCACTTAGTACTTATCATGTGGGAACACCCTTCTTTTGGCCTCAAAGCTATTCCCAACGGTTTTGTCACGGTGACAGAAGGAAGTTCAAACAATGTTAAGGAAGTGTGTTGGTGTGCCTGTCGGAAACGACTGCCGCTGCACCTAATTGAGGTCTGAGAAGTGGGATTAAACTAGCTTTATCAGACTTTTTCTTGGATATAATTTGAATGTAATGCAACTTTGATCCATTGAACCTGAGCTGTAAGTTCAGGAAATGCCCATGACTTCCGTAATTAGTTTTTTTTCCCATGCTTTTGGTACCACCGCCACGGCACGCTGTTAACAAATCATTTATTCGTTGTGGTATTCGAAGCATGTCTTGTGCTGGACTGCCTGACCTGATGAAAACCTGTGTCGTCAGCTCTTCATGATGCCTGTGGATGTGTTCGCCTATACTCTCTTTTATGTAAGTTACTGCTGTACTTAGTCCCCAAAGACAGCTTGAGAAATGTTCATATAAGGGAAATATCAAACATTATACAAAAATGGAGTCATCTCACGGTCCTTTTTTAATCAACACCATCTTATTCTGCCAGTCCATTTATTTTTTCCTTGCTTTTCCTAAAATAGAAGTCATGGGAAATTCTGTGTGCTGTTGGCTTTGTAAGAAGCAGATTCATTTTTTATTTGTTTGTTTTAATTTTATTTCTAAACACATTATTTATGGATTTGTTGTTTTTATGGATGAAATAAAATTAATAATAGTAAAAAAACGTACCAACCTTAACTTACCTCACTTCCTCTTGAAACCTTTTGCCTTCCTCTCCAAACCAGACTCCTCTGTGATCCTCGTAAACTGAAAATACAAGATTAATCCCAATTCTGTTCTACTACATTCCTCAGTGATCCTCTCTGACCAACTCTCTCTATTTCACCAGTTTTTTTTCTTTTCCCCAGAGTTCTCCTGAGTCAAAACATGTACTCTGTAAATACAATTACTTACCTGTGTTTGGTCCTGTTCATTTATTAACAGAACCTTTGGGTACTGTTAAACGTCATCACTCAGCTCGGTTTAGGTCCTCCCTAAAAATTACAACTAATTAAGATCTGGGTGACTTCATCCCTCCTCCTTCAGTCTCTGTCTTCTCGTAGAGTCTGACGCTGGACAGAGACCCTGGAGTCAGAAACACCATTATTAGTGAAACACAAACAACAAAACTGCATTCTTGATGCTCTCATTGTGCTCAAAGAAAGACCCAGTACTGCCACGATAGGCTGACCCCTCGAGAAATTTTTGCGGTTTGTACCAAATTGTGCAAACTTGTAAAATGTGCTTACGTTGTTTTAGAAAGAAAAGGATTTTCCCCACAATGCTTCCAGTGCGTTTTTCTTCATGCTGATGCTAGTAGAGTCCGTTATTTAAATAATTGTTTAGGGTTTTCTTGCAGTATTTCTGATTACTGCACAGTCTGTCTTCAGGGTATACATGCTGGGACGACAACTGCTGCGTTTACTGCCAACGTCTTAAATGTTTCCACTTGTGATAGATTTTTTTGTTTCTCCACAGAAGAACGATGAGCTCTAAATTGTTTAGAAACAGCCCTATAACCCTTTCCAGATTGATGTGTGGTAAACAACTGCTTCTTTAAGATCATTTAATGTCGTTTCTGTTGTTTAAACAAACACCCGAAAGCTCCAGAATGTTAAACTGATTTTATAGAGGTGCTTACTCGTTCTTATAATATGCTAAACAAGTGTATTTCATTAGTCCCTTTCAGTTTCTTAGAGAGCAATAAACTTGTACTTGGTTTTTTATTACACAAATTAAGCGGTTTGATCTATTGCTGATATTTAAGGTATCATACTAATTTTAAGACCTCACAAAATCCAGATGATTTCTTTTTATTATGCTCTGATTCTCAGAAGCTTTGATTTGAAGCAGGGTTTATTCAGATGCACGTGGCAATAGAAAAACAAACATAATTTAAAGTTTAAAGTAAATATTTCTAAATGCTGTGTTAATCCTTAAGTTAAAGGTGGAGGATTGTGTCATAAAATATAGATTTTTTAAATTTTAATATTAAAAATGTTAAAGATTTAACAGATGTTTTTGTAATTTCAACTAAAGAAAAAGCTACATATATTTAAATTATTAAAGTGCCTGTGACATCAATATTATATAAATGTATTTTTTGAAAGATAACATAAATCACAAGCTGCATAAAAACATGAATACTGCTGAGATGAACAGTTTGTTGAGATTTTCACATGTGAAGTAACAGGAAGTGATGTCAAAGGGGAATGTCTGTACGTAAACAGAGCATTGCTACAATGGACAACAACACAGTCTGTGGAGAAGACTGATGTTTCTTTAATAATAATCATAATAATGCATCAGCCTTCTAAAGCGCTTTTTAGGACACTCAAAGACGCTTTGAATTATTCCTTCACACACACATTCCCACACTGATGATGTATGGCAGGGCTGCCATACTGCTCCACCAGCCCCTCTGACCACCATCAGTAGGCAAGGCAGATGAAGGGTCGTGCCCTTTAGATTATTTTGAGTCACTATCAAAGAGAGATGAAGAAGAGTCATAGTTCGAATAAAATTGTTTTAATAAACAAAGACCAGAGTTCCTTTTCTGAATGAGTTCCCCTTTGATGTCACTTCCTGTTTGACTTTGGCTGAGCCAAATTGAAAGGAAATATGCCAGTTATGTGACAAAATGGGTAAAATTGTGAGTTTTATGACTTTTTGTATTTGAAGGATATGCATGGTACAGGCACTTTAAAATAATTAAATCACAGGCTGCCACAAAAATATGTGCTTTTGTCGGGATCTTAGTTTTTCATTAGTTTGTTTAATGCTTTTTGTGTTTCATGATCAGGTGTATTCATGTTTTGTGATTCTTGTGTTTTCATGTTGTTTGTTCTTTGTGTTCACTTTGAGCCATCTTCCCCTCAGTCAGTTTCTGTTCCCTCAGTCTGGCTGACCTGTCCCTGTCCACCAGTCATTTGTGTTTGTCTGTGTCTCTTTCCTGTCCCCCCAAACCCAGCCGGTCAGATGGCTGCCTGTCCTGAGCCTGGTTCTGCTGGAGGTTTCTTTTTTGTTAAAAGGTAGTTTTTTCTCTCCACTGTTGCCACTGTGCTGCTCAGGATGGGACACTGTGATGAAGTGATTTAACACAATCTGCTGGCTTCTTTGGGTTTATTGTTTTTGTGTACAGGTCCCTGAGATGAAGTTTGTTGTGATTTGGCGCTATCTAAATGAACTGAATTGTTTCTGGTTTCATTAGTCACAGCTGCAGCCACACTCTCCATCAGCCTCAAGCCTATATAATCCTTCTTTGTCTTACTACTCACCAACATTATGCATTGTGTCTGGTTTCCTCAACGCCTCCTGTGGCTGTCTGTCCCTCCTGGAGATTATTTCTTTTTCTTTTTTTTTTTTACACTTCAGTATAAAAAAGAACTAAATAATAGTTTCTTAATTTCTTCATCATCAGGGATTTTTTTTAAAGAGGATAGAAGAAAGAAAAAAAGGAAAGTAAAAAATAAATAAATAAAAAGATAAAGAATAAAGATCGAAAATGAAAATCTCCTCCTGGAGATTATTTCTCTCAGTTTCTGTCACGTTTATTCAGCAACCACATCAGCCTTTTTTGGTTAAAAGTTAAATTTTAGTTATTTCTTTGAGCTTCTTGTGACAACTCTGCAGTCCTGTGTCCAAATCCTCCTGAAACCATGACAGCTCACTCTACATGTAACAAACTCCCACATTTATTTTATTTTTTTAATTTGAAGAAAGAAAGTTATTTATCAAGATCTGGAAGTTTTGCAAACCCTTCTTAGATGTTGAGTATTCAATAGTTTAATGCCAAACATGAGTCACCCAGCTTCCTGGTCTGGCCTTCACCAGAGCTCATCAGTTTTCCTCGGGTCCTATAGGTTTGGATCTGATGTTCGCTGAAACCTGCTTAATGTTCAGAGCAACACGAACTGCAGAGTAACCACATCTGGAGTGTGGTCTGGTTGTTTGTATCACTCCTTGGAGATGGGCCAACCTACATGTCTGTGCAAAGTGGGTGACACCAGAGGCAAGGATGGTCTTTGCTCTCCAATGTCCCAAATCAAAAAAGATGAAGACAAAAAGACCTTTCTGTGTTCAGGCCAATGTGCTTTATTTTTGGCACGCCTTTTGAGCTCGCTAATAGAATAAATGCACTTCAGAACAATCCGTAGTGTCAGCTTTAGTAAGAATATTTAGCAAAACACGACACATCAACTGGAACAATCTGTAATTATTTCTTGATCACGGTATCAAAGCTGATCCACTGCAGCACCCCACAGCAAGATGTAAACACTTACCCAGTGAACAAAGAGTCTTTGTACCAATAGTAGCACATGTGTACACTTTTAAAAAGTGAGTTTCCTCATGCTGCAAAGAATATACAAAAGACAGCACCATCTGTATCAGTATAGTAGTTGTTTAAATCTGAAACTTTTGCACAGAGCCAAATCAGTTCACTGTTTCTTCTCAGGAAACAGATGGATTCAGAACATGTGACATGATGTTCATGTGAGGTGAGTGAGTTTACAGAGTTGGTTCTTGTCATATTTGGTACAATTTACATACAGATAGTACAAAACTGAGCATGAACCGTCATTTGTGTAAAAACGTTTTAGAATAAATGTGTGAAAAGAGGTATTTCAGGAGGGATCTGTGCACAACAGAATAACCTTCTGTAACATGTGACACGCACCAATAAACACAGTTATGAAAAGGAACAAATAATTTGACTTAAAAACCAAAATAAATGAAGTAAGTACAAACAACTGACCTCTTCTGAGTCTTCACAAAAGTCTATGTTCAGTCTTTGCTTTTTTGGCAAAAGCACACGCCAACTCAGCCTGAGGAAGAATACCAGACATGAGCTAAAATAGACATTAAGACTTGCAAATAGATTGAGGAAAACACTGTTCCCATCCAGAATACACTTCGGCTTCCCAAATAGACCAGTCAGCTGGGGTTTTTGGTCTTAAACCAAACATGGAAAGACTAGTACTATGCCTAATACAGCATTAGGTCAGTCTCCTCCTGATGTTTGGATTGTAATTAATAATTTACTTTAATCTTACAGTTCAGAGGAGTTCACATATTTCCATGTTGTTGTCTTTGTGGTATTTTTTGTTATTGTGCTTTTCCTTCTTGCAACAGATAACTCTACTGAGAAAAAATGAAATGATTTCACTTAGACAAAAAAAATCAGCTGGAAAAGAGTGGCCTGCTATTACTGGGATGTTTAAGTGTGTTGGGGTTTTGTTCACGTACAAGAGAAGAACGGGGTGTGGGATCAACAGATGGTGGTGCAGTCTCTGTGGTGTTGTGGACGCTGTGCCGGTCCACTGTGGTGAAGAGGGAGCCGAGCTGTAAGGTAATGGATACAGTTGATCAAAATGAGTTTTTTCCCCACAGGCTAGCCGGACTTCCTTAGAGATGAGTCAGAAGTTCAGCTATCTGGGAGAGACTCGGAGCAGAGTTGAGGTGGTTCAAGCATCTGGTAAGGACTCCCCTAGAAACCTCTCTAGACGGGCATGCTCAGCTGGGAGGAGACCACAGGGAAGACTCAGGACACGCTGGACAGACTCTGAGCTCTGTTATAAAACCATTCCACCAAATGGCTGCACAAACTAGTCCGTCTCTAATCTCCTTATAGTTGTTCATAAATCAAAGATGAAGCTGAATATGCAAAGTTTGAATAATGCATTAGGAAATACCAGCACAGCAATGTCTTGGTTTAGTTTTTACACTTCTTCGTGCAGCTGTGTCCTTTTCATGTCCTTTTTTCTTTGCTTCAATTTAACTAAAATAAATGAATGGAACAAATGTGCTTTGCTTAGGTCTTTTTGGGAGTGTTAATACAAAGAAAACCAGCGGTGTGACAAAGACACGCTACAGTAGAGGCAGGAATATCAAAGACGATGCAAATTCTTTCTTTTTGGATGAAAAATTCCAAGTTTATTCAAGGATGCATGACTCAACTTCATCGTTCAAAAGAAAATACACTTTGCATTCTTCCTGAACGAACCTTTTAACAGCTGATATGACTAGCATGCTTGACCGGACTTCAAGGAAATAAACATGAGGTAATTTGAACATTTAGGTGGACGTCACCGCTGTGAAGGATGCTGTGTGTCTTGGAAAGCAGAACCCATTAGCATGCTCACAACAGTCTGGTCTGTCAGGTTTGGGTCTGAGAGAGTAATGACTTTGGCTGCGGCTCTTGCCAATAAAAAGGACCTCTCTTCAACCTCCTCTACTTAAAATCTCAAATATGTGTCTCACGGCAGAACAGAGAGACGAACACTGAGAGCCCTGTTGGTGACAAGTTGTTGACTGAGTCGAGGCCAGACGTGCTACGCAAAACATAGAATTGCAGCCCTGGTGTTTGTTGGGTATACAACACAACAGCTCAGGTCAGTTCAATTAAATTTATTCAGAGAGCAAAAAACTTAAAACCATTGCCCTGTAGGCCTTTTAGCCAATGGCTAATTTGTGGACGTGGTTTAGTTTGTCCATCTGTCCGTCCATCCATTTTCTTTACCCACTTTTTCTTTACAGGTTGCTTATCTACAACAGTCAGTGTGCAAAAGGCCAGGTCTTCCCTGGCTTTGCATAGCCTTGATTGTTTTTCCATGTGAGTAGGATTGTCAATACAAGGACCCTTGAGACTCCCGTGATGTCATTTTTTGTGACACTCAACCATGGAAAGCATGGAGCTCAGATGTGCCGACTGTTGTAGTCAAAAAAACGGCCAAAAACTCATGGATGGAGATAAAACAGACGTTTTGCACAGAAGACTCTGCATGCCAAAAACTGTGGAGCTTTAACTGGGATAGATTTGTGGACAAATAACAGCAAATATCAGGTTTTTTCCCCCCTGCAGTGTAGACTCCAGCGGGAAAAAACCCATTGTACCACAGTGGGAGGAGTTTCCCAGGAGTCAGACGTGGTGTGTCTCAGGGCAATGAAAAGTGTGTGCATCAGATGGAGTATGTGGAGGTCTTAAATAGTTACCTTTACCAATTCAAACTTTATGATTCAACACCTTAGTTGCTTTTAGTCACAGTTTTCATGACATTTGGACTCAGAATGCAGACCCCCAGACACGAGGAGTTCAAGAAAAAATATATAAATATTCTTTACTAAAACAAAACGAGAAGACTGACATGTCACATGGCAGCAAACTTACAAAAACTCGAGACCCTAATCCTCGACTGAAGACTGAAACCACAGTGAATGGGCCGGGGTGGCTGATGAGGAGAAGTGGCTGCAGCTGTGACCGGTGAAATGTGAGGAACTGATCAATTGAAAACACAAAATTGTCAATGACTCTCACAAAACCATAGAAATTGACGCCTTTTGGTTCATATTTTACATGTCCATATGTTTGACTGAAAATCGGTTTCAAAAATATGTTGTAGCATAAATAATTTAGCAAAGGCCGTGGTTTAGTTTAGTTTAACAGACTACATTTGCACAAGAGTCACAAATATCTCTTTGATCTCTGTCATCCATGATGTTACCAGATTTTGTTGAAGTTCACTCAGTGTGTTGGTTCTGTTTTGTGAACACATGTTCCTTTTTCCTTCTACATTTTTTTCTATATTTTAGTTTTTTTCTTTAATAATAATAATAATAATAATAAAAAGTTTTGCTAATGCCTGTACTGACAACAAGCTACAGATTTGAGCCACAAATAGCAGGTAATTCTTTTGGTATGCGGTTTGCTCTTCCTTACTTTCTTTCTTCCCAGTTGCAGATAAGTTGCTACACATCCACACAAATGTTTGGCAGACAGTTCAATTCCTTCTGGATCGGGGGAAGGGGGGGGGGGGGGTCTGTGTTTGTATGTGTGTGTGTGTGTGTGTGTGTCCCCCTCTCTTTTGCTGCTGGCAGCAGCCTCTACGTGTTGGCAGGAGTAACCAGAATAAAAACACCAGACACAGAGGGAGAAAAAGCAAAGTGATCCATTGTACAAGAGTCGTTGCCCTCTTGTAATTACACTGAGTCCTGTATCCTTTTTTTTCTCCTTTCTCACTTACTTCATCTCTCTTTGAGACCTCGGGGAAAGTGGTAATTAGCTAGAAGAGAATAAAACCAGCTGATCGGGAGAGGGGTGGTGCATTCTGGAGCGAGATGGCTAACAGAAACCTTCTCCTGCTCCTCTGCGGACTCTTCCTCCTCTCAGCGCTGATTCAGCCCTCTCTTCAAGGAGGTAAGCGTGCCACAGGTGAACACAGACGTGACCTTTGCTGCATCCGTTGCACACTCAGAACAGGTGCATTTTAGATTGTTTTATCTTTTCTCCTTTGTGTAATAGGACGTGTCATCATTTGATCAAACATTTTCCATAGGTGATGCTGTTTAGCTGTAGGTCAGAGAGCTTTAAAATTATAGTTTTATTTTTGAAAAAAAACAAACTTTTTTTTGCTGTATTTTTGCAACCTTGCTATTAAAAAAAGCAAAAGCTTAACTTAGAGGAAACTTTGTTTAATTTAGTAATTTATAAAATGTGTGGTTTAACAGTTGCACTGCTAATTGTTTTGATAATTAACAAAAATCAATAATAATTTATCCTACAACTGTGGATAACCCTGCAATGATTGCAGAGTTAAATGTCTTTTTACAGGTTTGTGTCTCATTGCTGTGAAGTTAGAGGTGAGGTGCAGGATCGGTAGCTTTCCATATCATAATCTGATGTTTGTGTCCCCTGACTTTCTTCTTTCAGCAGGTTTAACAGTAACACAGAAAAGCTACGCTTTGATAACAGTTCGGCCCTACTGTATGATGTCATGGAATAACAAGTGTAATCTAATTTTAACAAAAAAGCCTTGTTTCTCAGGGATGTGTATTTTTTAAATCTAATTCACCTAGTCAAATTGACTCCTGCACACACACACACACACACACACACACACACACACATATACATGTGTGTTCACTTGGCTGCAGAGCCTGTCCTAAAAAATGTCAGGAGGAGAATGTTCCAGATGGCCCGGGTCTCTGCTCAGAAAAACCACACAGTTTAAATTCACCCCCGATGAACCCCCGACAGGACAGACTCTATCTGAGAGTCGCAGTCAAAAACCTGTGAGCAGGTCTTCTGCTGCTGCAGTCTGAAGTTTTGCCTTATCTGGTTCAGCGAGGGAGGAAAGAGATATTTAGCGTGCGTTTTTTTTTCCCCTCCCTCTATCATCCTGTTTCCCTTGTCTATTTGCATTGCTCTGATTAGTTCTCAGTCTGTGTTTTGGCTGCAGCGTCTCTGACTTATTTAACCCCCGAATGGAAAAACATGTTATTCATCTGGAGTGGAAATGCCTGAAAGGAATTCAATTTATTTATTTAATTTAACGATTTAAAGTCACAGCCATATAACTTTCTCTCTCTTTTTGAAAGTCCCAGCATTCTTAGCATGTTGGAAGTTTCCTAAAATAAATGCTGGCGTTGTAAACTGTGACGCCTGACTTATTTTAGCCGCCTGAATTATTTGTTTTCATTTTAGGGGCCATGGTGGCTCAGTGGTCAGTGCAGTGGTTTTATAATTCTGGGGCTGCAGGTTTGAGCCCAGATGACGCCTGAAGGCTGTCAGTAAAAATATATAACCTGTAAAAGATTCTACAAATGTTAACATAGACTCACCAGCACAGCTTCGATCTCAAGTACATGTTGAATCAATTGACATCAAACACTTCTGTGGGACTTAAACTAGATCCATCCATGTGTGCACTTTGACCTGAATTAAAAAATAAATAAATAAATAAATAAATAAATAAATAAATAAATAAATAAATAAATAAATAAATAAATAAATAAATAAAACTATGGGCATGGTGCAAAGAATCTGTGAATAACATGAACCCTCATTAACACCCGATCCACCCATTTTAGCACCTCCAGAGCTCGAGAAACTCAACCTTTGAGTGATGGTGGAGTGCCAGAGCTGTCTCAAAGCTTTCCATCAACCACTGTAAATGACTTGTGTTCTCAGAGGAAACATCTGCTAAGTTTGTTACATGTTCCCCTCCCATGCTGGTCCCAGTCTGTGTGCAGGTAATAAAAGTGTTTGTTGGGAGTCTCCAGTCTAATTGGATGAGCAAAGCCAACCTGCTTTCTGATTTCAGACATTTCAAATAATTGTGGCACATTAAAAAAAGAGTTTATTAAGCAACTCATCTTGGTGCCTCATAATGAATGCATATACGACTGGTTAACTTATATTAGACATTAGTTTCATTTAAAATATATACACAATTATTGGCATCATTCTTACTTGCAGAAGTTGGTTCTGAGCTCAGATGAAACAGAAGAAAAATAGCTGTTTTGTTCCTTCATAGTCTCCAAAGACAAGAAGCGGTTCTTTGAGGGATTTATGGAAGCCAGTTCGCAACTTTTGGAAATGACCAAATCTGCCCTGAGAAATTAAAGACATAAATCAGTGAAAGCTGCAGAGCATGTGGTTGAGTTTAGGGATACCAGCACAGACTGGATGGCAAAGAGTCACAAAACTCTAAGAAGTGAAGGAGAAGCCCAGCATCACTGACGTGTACTGAGAGAGTGGTCCTTATGGTTCTTTTTGTTGTAACTTTTTGACTCTACACACTGTTATAGTAGGGTCGTGTGCTAGCTGTGTGTACTGTGTACTGTTACAACCACCAGTTCAACAAAAGCTTTTATTTACTTGACCCATTTTATTGCGAACTCTACAATTTAATTAGTTGATCTAGTTGGTTGGTGTAATTCTGAATCCGTCATTAGTTAGTAGGACCTGTTTTGTTTTAAGCACTGACTGAACAGAGTTTCCTCTTTCTGTCGCCAGAGTGAGCAAACCCACATGAAAGATCTGATAATTGTTCTACATCAGATGTCCTGGAGCCTCCGGTTTACAAAACCACCTCCCTATCCATCGAGCAACATGTCCTTGTGTTTTACTCAGACGTGCATTTTTAAAAAGTGTAAAAAGATTGGACAGTTCTTTTCACATTTTACAGTTTCACAATAAATGTTTTCCACATTGTGTCACACCAACAACCAGAGGTATTTATTGCCATGTTGGCAGTTTTTACTGTAAATACTGCTGAGAGGTTTTCATGGCTTAAAACAGAGAATTGTTGTCTTAGCATGTTTTATTCGCATTTTGTGCAAAACTATTTGACTTTTTTATGTAAATATATGATGGATGGATGGATGGATGGATGGATGGATGGATGGATGGATGGATGGATGGATGGATGGATGGATGGATGG
>JAUBOC010000077.1:13081639-13091661 GCA_032275365.1 Anablepsoides cearensis
GTAGTCGAACACAGATCCACTGATCCTTCAACACAGAGCGTCTTAAGAAGACAAGCTGATAAAATACATTTAAAAAATCTGTATTGTTCGATACAAGTGTCTTCGATACGGTTCGGTACAGTTCGATACAGGTACATGTATTGTTGCACCCCTAGAATTTACCCTTATATTTTCATCTTCAAAACTATTTACTTTGCCTTGTTTGGTATCATAAATTTCAACACAATCAAAATGTTGACTATGTTTTATTCTTCTGTCTCCAAAACACGCTCTCACGTTCTCCACAAGCATACAGACAAACTTTTGCTTTTTAATTGGTTGTTTTGGAAATATGGTGCATTTCAAGAAATCAGAAAAAGGGGGTCATGTTGCATTCAAGCACTTCCAAAAACAAAACGTTCACTGAATGCACAGCAAATGCATAAAAAAAGATTTACAAAATGATGGCAAAAATACATCTGTTTTTATTTGGAAGTAAAAAACAAAACACTATTTTTATAGAGTTTGAAGTTTGTGCTGTCCAACCAATTTGAAACGATGTCTCCACATGCACACTCACATTAGCCCTTAAATGTGTCATGTTGATGCCCGCTCTGGAGCGGGCTTGGACCTTTTTAGAGGGTTAAGCATAATTTTTGTTTTTGTTCTTTTCTGCTGATTTAAAAACAACAATTTTGTGATCATAACTGGGACAAAATAACTGAAGTAAAAGATTCCGTCATTATTTTTCTTTTGAGTAACTTTTAATGTCTGTAAGGCACTCATTTTATGGTAAATGTGTTCAAATAAATACCCACAAGGAACTAAAACTTCCCTACGGAGCACTGACAAGGCTTCTCTACAGATGAATTACTTGTCAAAAATAAATAAAATGACAGCCAATGCCATGTAGCTGTAAACCAATGATCTAAATTAGTTTCACATAGTGAACCGTGTGTGCGCTGCTCCACGGTGACGCTGTCACGCAGTGTTTAACTACAGATTTGATTTTCTTGTTGTTTCTGTGTTTTTCCATGATGTGCAGTTGTAGCTGTGTGCGTTTTGGTGTGATCACTCCTATCTGTTGGATCCACGAGGCGAATGAAAACTGGGGAAACAACAAGAAAACTGTAATTTGTGGCTCCGCAGGGTGTCATTAGATGGGTTGAAGTGCAGTCTACAGCAGCGCAGCACAATATTATCTTCTGTCAACACAATAATAACTTAATGTAATGTTTGCTCTTTGAGTTCCTGGAGGTCTTAACTGTTGATGAAGAGAAATATTCACAATCTGGTGCCTTAACTATATAAGAAGATTAGCTACTTTAACCTTAGCAAACACAAGAAGTCAGTTTAACGGGCGTTGAGCTGGTGTTTCTGGATGTTTTCTGTACTGACATGATTTTATCTTCATGAGAACTGCTGCTGATTTATTTTTATTCTGTCTCTTAGATGTTGCGAGTGCAGCGCCTCTCTGTCCCACTGGTATTATGAGAAAGATGGGCGGCTTTACTGCAAGAACGATTACTGGGCCAAGTTTGGGGAGCTGTGCCACGGCTGCAACGACCCGATCGCCACCGGCCTCATCATGGTAAGAGGATCTATGAGCGGACTCGTCTCTCATCATCCCCCCCTCAACCCCTCCAGCTCACTCTTTGTTTGCTGATTACATCCTCCAGCTGAGGCCCTCTGACTTACACACACACCTGAGTCCTGTTATTATGTGGACGCTCACAGGATCAGTGTCAGACTTGAAACTGAGCCTCGTACCTACAGCTGCTGCGCAGGTTTATTTTACAGACCACCAGTGAAAGTCAGAGCTGTTGTTGTGACAGAGAGAGAGGATCGTTTGCACAATAAATGTCACAGCAGCACATAAACAAAACCCTCTCTCCTATCTGAGAAGTGATGCTGCATTATTAAGAAAACAAGAAAGTTGGGTCTATTTCCTGATTAGTGATTGAATCACGCGCATTTGAAGCTTGAATAAAGCGTTCAATATTAGATGTCGGTGTTCATATTATGTAATATTTTTTGTGTGTCTCTTATAAAGCATTTACACTATTGAGATCATTTTTTTCTTCCGTACGTTTTTCGGCACGTATCTCACTCTACAATGTTTCTGTTGTTTTAACAATTTATATATCAAAAGGTTCATCTCCTTCAGGACAGTCCTGCTATGACTTTTGGTACTTCATCATTTTATACTTTTTATTTTATTTAGCTCATTTTGCTGTTTTGTTTTTTCATAGAAAATTAATGGATCTGTCTTCAGTATCTGTAAAATTTGTCAAAATGTTCAGCGATCTATACTATACCTTGTACTTTTTTGTTTTGGTTCGACTTTTTGAACTACTTTGTGCAAATTTCAGCCTTCTTCAGCTGATTTGAGCTTTTTCGGCTTTTTTACCGTAAGTAATATTTTGAGTCTTGTCACATATTATTTGCCTATTTTTTGTGTTTTTAGCTACCGTTTAGCAAATTGTAACTTTTTTTCAGCTAAATTCTTTTTTTTTTTTTTTTAATCTTTCAGCATTCAGCATCAATACAATCTCTCTAGTTTGTTTTTCTATGAGGAAATACTGTACGTGAAGCCTGATTTATAAAGAAAACACCCCATATTTACTTTATACGATAATAATTTACCAAACCAAACACCAACTGATTTTAAAGCAGTAAAATGTTTACCTGACCTCTGCATTTGTTGGTAATAATGAGCACTTAATCTACATTTTATGGTTTTATTATAGACACAGTATTGGCACTGTGAAATGAATGTTTGCATTTTATAAAATATTATTTCACTGCGTCAAATTATGATTGATGCAAAATCTTTAGTGTTTAGTTAAGAGGATAAATTGCCCCTCTAAATGGTTAAACAATTAAATAAATCAATTCACTGTTAGGGTGGAAAAAAGGTTAAAGTGTAAAGTTAGTTCATTCTTTGCACATAAAACTAGATATTTTTCTTGTGGGATTCATTGCTGCCTCATGTCACATTTGGTTTTATCAAAAACTTTTCATTTCTTCGCCCTTCTCTGCATCTTTCAGTTTGATGTGTGAGTGTTATCATTTACTCTGCCTCCTGACAGATCGCTGCAATCTCAGTAATGAAACTCTAAAGTGGATTAGGCAGAGAGCTTGCTCCTTCTCTTTCCTCCTTTGCTTTATTGCCCCTCTGACTGTGCAAAAGGAGCTCATTGACTTTCTCTGCAGCTGCACTTTAGCAAATTTGAGATCACTCAGTCCGTCAAGCTCTAATGCCGAGATGACCGTATCTATTGTATTAAACCGTAGACATTCAAGCCAAGGTCAGGCGTCTGCGTCACTTTGACACTTGTGCAGATGAGCAATCAGACACGATCCTATTTTTAAATTCACTGATGCTGTTGTGTCTAAAACACTGCTGTTAGTCTGCGAAAATACCTTGAGCTCGATGATGCAGAGATGAGTCAGAGTCTGTGGACAGATTTGCACCCGAGGGTCGGCCAAACAGAGTTTTGTTTGCACTTCATGGGATTTCGTCACCCTTTTCTTCTGCAATGTCCACCGTACAAACTGAGTCACACTTCTGTAGCTGTTTGGGGACCGCTGTTTGTAGCTTTTGCTTTTTTTCTTTCACATAGACTCTGTGTTTACTAGGACTGCATGAAAATAGAAAAACTTGCACTGAGCAATATTATTGTTTAACGGAGATGAGATGTTTACAAATAGTCCGAATCCCTACTTGTCATATCTATTATTTATTTACAAAATCAGTTGTGATAAACTCTGTTTCCACACTCCTTACTTTCTCTTCTGTCATCGTTATCATCTACAATAAACCAGGTGTGGGCATCACGGTCAGTGAGACCAAATATCCAGTCATTTGCTTCTTTTACTGGATCTTGGTGAATTTGTGCCTCCAGCAGTTACTGTGTGAGAGGCCCAGTAAATAAGATTGATGTAATTTAACATTATGTTTCCAATAAAGTTTGTCTCAGATTATTTCATCATCCATAAAACCTGCATAAATGTAAAACTAAGTTTTGTTTGGTTGTCTTTGGGAGAAACGTTTTTACAGTCTTTCTAGCTTTGTCCAGCGTTTGATTATTGTGGAGGTTAGAAGCAATGCAAGTTGCCTTTTATTTCACTTATGTGAAGTTTTTTTTTTCCAGAATTGCACAGTTCGAAACTGGATGTTGCAATGCAGCCAGGAGGCGTAAATGATTTTAGTTTTTTTGTCTGAACCGTGTGTCAGGGTAATGAGTCAAAACATAAAATGTGGTTAGTTTCATCTTAGTCATGATGTAGTCTTCAGTAGCCTTGGTTTCTACTTCAAATAAAGCCCAAAATTATATTGTTATCAACAAGACATTTGTAATATTTAAGTAAATAAAATATATGACGAAAATGAACTCACAAAATAACTTTTAATTTCTTAAAATCTTTATGAGTACCAAAAGTCATAGCAGGACTGTCCTGAAGGAGATGAACCTTTTGATTCAAATCAATAGTGACCATAGAAAAAGTTGCACCTTTTACATGATTTTTGTATGCCAACGACTCAAGCACACAGCATGCTGCACCCAAACTGCTGAAATCACATCAGTTTGTTGCAGTTTCAT
The DNA here is from genome assembly GCA_032275365.1 of Anablepsoides cearensis. Taxonomy (NCBI): domain Eukaryota; kingdom Metazoa; phylum Chordata; class Actinopteri; order Cyprinodontiformes; family Rivulidae; genus Anablepsoides; species Anablepsoides cearensis. The sequence continues at coordinate 13,086,226 of JAUBOC010000077.1, forward strand.
TCTGTTCACATCGTCTACATTACTGCACCCCGCGGGCCGAACTTTTTACCCCCCTCCACATAAGAACATATTGTGTGATTGGTCAGAAGTTTGAGGGAGTGTTTGTTTATGCTGAAATCGCTCAAACGCTGCATTTTGCTTCAACCATTCACCTACTCGCTACCAGGAGCTGACTGTTGTAGGCTAACAACGGCCAAAAACTCATGGCTGGAGATAAAGCTGACGTTGTGCGCAAGCGAATCTGTCTGATTAAAAACTGGAGCTTTAACCGCGACAGATTTGTGCACAAATAGCGTCGCGTGACGGGTCTTGTTTTGTTTTGTTTTTTTCGCATTGTAGACTCCAGTGGGTAAAAACCCACTCAGCAGTGGTGTGCACTAGTCCTCTAAAGTGAAAATGTGCTAGTTGCGGACCTAAATTTCTCCTTTGCGCTTTAGTGGTTTTACTAATTTCATCAAATGATGTGCAGATTTACGCTTTCTAAATTTAGAATTGAGTAGCGCTAATCACAAATAATGTTTTAAATTTGAACGTCAAGTTCATCTAAGTAAAGATAGAGACCCGTCTATATCCATTACGTCTTGTAACCTCATAATTCATTAAAGTTTCATTACTTTCATTCAACATTAGAGGGGAAAGTCGTCTCTTGTTAGCACAATGGAACTCCACTGTGTGGAAACAGCGACCTCTCAGGCAGCCTTGTGTCCACAGAGCTTAAGTTCACACCAAACGTGTTTTGAGCAGCAAAAAAGCGCCCAACGCTTCAAGTTGGACGCGCTACGTTCAGACCGGGACAGAGACTATACGCGCGTCTGAAGAGGGAGGAGCGACTTGGTTTTTTTCCGGTCTGCCTCATCAGCGGATGAAATAAAGATAAAATAAAGAAAATGGCTTTGCTTTATTTTCTCTCATTTGTACTGTAAAGTTTTCTGGTAAACAGAGACAAACTTGAACTTATGTTTAGCTTCTGCTAGTCACACTTCAGCCTCGAGCAGGATAACAGTTAAATCCAAAATGGTGAATAAATGAACGTCTGGACCGGAGATGAGGTTGGTTTGGTCAAACAGCACTCTGCTGTTGTTACTGTGGTTCATCCACTTGCGCAAGTGCAGAAAAGCTATTAGCTCCAGCTGTTCGTAGCGCTCATGTGCGATTTCACACCGATGCTGTGCGTTTTCAAAACTAGATCCAAAAAGCTTTGGTGTTAGAGAAAACAGCTGCTGTTGTCATGTTTAAATAAACAACAGAAACACATCAGAGAAGCTCCGGTTTCACTGAAAAATGTTGTGTAAACTGGGCTTTAACGGCAATTAATTATCTCCTGTGTTGTTTTTTTAGTAAATAAAGTTAAACTTTGAGGGGGGGTCATTGTTCTAGTAGACTATTCTGTCTTTGACTTGAGTGGACTGTCTCTGTCTTCATCAGCAGCGTCAGCTCTGAGTAAATTGGAAGTAATTCAGCCTGAAAAGTGGTTCTCAGCTATTTACTACCTCAGATTGGTTTATGTGCCGAGCGCCGATGTGTAATTTACTTCCCTCTAATCCCTTTTTCCTCCCGTCTGTCTGTGACATCTCTGAGTGACAGATGTACCTGCAGTAATCTCAACCATCTCCACACTCTGTAAAGAATGTCAACCTTTCCTCCAACAGCTGAGAGCCAGCTGATGGGAGTGGAGCTTCAGATTTTCTTTATCTTTTTTTCTGTATAATCTTTCAAAGACCTTAGGTTTTCCTCAGTGTGGCTATAGCTGATCTCATTTAACGACAGAATGTTTTTTAATGCATTAAGCCCACAGCCAGGTGTCACTGTAAGAAGATAATTATTAATGTTCATTTTATTTAATCTCTGACTGCTCTATGCACTGCTCTGCAAACACTGCATGAAGTCGATACTTCTTCTAAAAGTTAGCTTTGAACACAACAGCAAGTCTTGACTCTTTTCTTTTAAAACCACCTAATATGAATGATATCGGGGTGAATTAAGACTGGTATGAAAGATGATAACCCCGGTACAGTCACTGCCGCACAGCTCCACCCAGAACCTCACTACTCTCCCACCACAATGATAAACCACCACAACCTCACTATAAATGTTTTGTGCATACTCAAAAACATAATTTACCTTTTACGGTCTATCACATGTAACGGGAAGTCCACTGCTTCAAAGACCGTCCATGTTCTGGTCATCTTTCGGTGTGATAGGGTCTAAAGGGAAACCAAAAAAAGAACAATAACCGGCAAGTTATTGTCATTTTTGTGTAGTTTAAGTTGATAAAGCACTTAAAGCTGTGATAAAATCATTTAAGATATGTAGAAACAGAAAATATTTGCAGAGTTGTCATGAGAAAGTAATGAATCACCATAAAGAATGAAAAAGCAGAAATGCAGTTACTTCTCACACTCCCTAGTTTTACAAATATGTTTCCTTTAAGTGCTAAACTCCATGTTGCCACAGCAAACCTGTTTCCACAACAGCAGCTTTTTTTGTCTATTGCTTGGCTAATAGTATACATTAATACTATTTTTAATACTTCATTCAAAATATCTTATATACCACATTTCAAAGAAAATACACAAAAAAATAAAATATAACTGATGTGTCATCAAAACAAATAACTACAGGTACATATAAAGTGAAACACTTAGATTACGTGTCAAACTCAATAAATATATATATATAATTATATTTATATAATTATATAATTTTTTTACACTGAACATGAAAATTCTTTCTTATATCAATGGTAAACTTTAAATTTATGATTAACAACAAAATAAAATTAGAAGGTGAAAGATGACAACAGTTGTCCTCACTCTGAGCTGTTGGCTTTAAGTAACTGATCAATTTAGTTGGATAGCTCAGTATTAATGTCTGAAAATAAGCTGCCTTAATGTCAACATCGACCATAAACTAAATTTGCTGTAACGCATACTAGCTACTCACTAGAAACTCATCAGTGAGTAAAACTGTATTAGTTTTACTTTTAATATAATTTCTGTATTATTTATTTCAAATTTAGTCAGTCATACACTTTTATTAAAAGAGGACGTGTTAAAACACTGTTTAGTCAAAGTTAAACATTAAGCATCAAAGTTCATTACAACTGGCCCTCCGTCCGAGGACCACTGTAACACTAATGTGACCCTCGGTGAAAATGAGTTTGACACCCCTGACCTAGATATTTAAACTGTTCCAAAGCAAAGGTGATTTACATTTAAGGTCTATTGTTTTTCTCCTCCTGAAGTTTGTCACAATGTTCTTAAAAACATGGACAAACTTTTTTGGTCCATATCCCATCATATCCAGATGTGTTTTCACCCATTCTTTAAAGTCACAGTGACAGGTAATAATGGGGTTTTTAAATGACCTAACCCAGGTTAATAATGTGCAGTTTCATCTTGTCAAACCTCCATCTCTGAGGTTTCAGACAGATATTTGTTTGTTCTTCTACCTGGATTTGTTCTAAAACTAATTTGTTTCACTTTTACTTTTTTTCTTAATTTCTGAAATACGAGACGTACTGAAACAGTTAACGGTAAAATCCAAAATGTTTTTTTGGCAAGAGCACAAATACTTTGGGATTTTTCTGAGCATGCTGTGTTCCGTTTCTGAAAGTCCCACAAACATGTTGTGAAATTACATCATGTGATGAAATACCTCTTCTGTCCACCCAACTGCTGCTGTTTTCTGTTTTACTTTGCTACACCTCAGTTTTTATTCAGCGCAGACTTAATGATATTACATGTATTTAAGCTAAAAAGTCAGACAGTGTTATTTAAAAAAATTAGAAATTTGAAATGTTATTTTATGTTTAACTGTGTAGTAAATATTGGAAACCACAAGTAATCCACATATTGTTGCCACACTTGTGGTGAACAGTAACATTTTTATTTGGTCGGCTGCTAAATCAATGGAAAGTCCCAGAGTTTTCTGTTTTTGATCAACCCCCCACTGCTGTATCTTAGTGCAAACAGGAATCTTGCTGTTTCTTGTAAATGCCTCACGTTTGTTTTGTCTCTAAGGACAATACAGGGACAAATCATGACAATGGTTTTTAGTGAAACCAAAACAACTCTGTTGTGTTTTGGCCGTTTGTCTATACACCTGCGATGGAAACCTTTTTTTATCCAGATTTCAGAAGGAAAGTTTTTGAAACTCCTGCATTTTTTTCTGCTGGAAACTGTAATTCACTTCAAGGTGAATGTGTTTGCACATGAGCGCTATACAGTAACTGGCAGTCTATGTTTTCCTGAATTCTTTTAGATTTATATTTAAAGTAGTGTAAATCTCTTTAAGTCAGACAGGGCAACTTTTTTTTCCCCTTACTGACTTAAATTTTCTTATTATTTCCCAACTTGATCAACTTAGAAAAGGATGCTTTATGTAACTTGCACAACAGCTAATCTTTGTAGTGAATTCCAGGCTAGTTGACCTGTTTTAGAAAAAAAAAAAAAAAGGCAACTGTGTTAGGAGACACTTCCAGAGATTTTTGTTATTTTTCTCACAGTGACAAGCTTGTGAAATAAAATGTCTTTTTATTAGGGCTGCACAATATATCGAAAATTTATCGTCATCGCAATAAATCGCATCACAATATGCATATCGCAACAACTTCATAAACTGCAATAAATAGTTTATTCAAAAGTTTGCTTTTATGCGTTTTGTCATTCATGGAAGCTTGAAGTATTTCATCAATCTAATGGAGCCCTTCATGTATTTGGTTAGTTGGATAGGTCTCTTCATACTTTAAAAAAAAATCAGGCTGGAATGGAAATAATTAAAACATCGTCATCGCAATATTAAGCAGTGTTATCGCACATCGCAGGTTTTCCTAATATCGTGCAGCCCTACTTTTTATGTTGTTTTCTTTTAACACAATGTTTCTGGGCTAATAAAACATGCTGCATGTAAAATGACACTGTTTTAATGCAGTTCATAAGTAATAAATGCAGAATTAGGAGGTAGTTATAGTTTTCACGCATGTGTCTTTTTCTGCACAACCGCTGAACCTAATAACCTGGAAAGTAAAACCCTTCGGCCTAATTTAATGTAAAATGATTGGACAGTTATTAACACTTTTAAATGAACTGACATCGACCAGGCCAACTAATAAGTACACCTGTGTTCATGTCAGTCTTAGTGCTAAAGAAATAACAGCTTATGTTGTTTTCAGAGGCTAAACGTAGAATTATGCCAACTGTGTGAAATGGAAGGGTCAGACTCTTTGGCCAAAGTGTAAATGGTTGGTTTCATTTAAGAGGGACAGGCTGTAGATTTGTTGCCTCTCAGTGAGATGATCACAGATTTGTATCCTGGTCTGGGTCCTTTCTGTGTGGAGTTTGCATGTTCTTTCTGTGACATGGATGGATGGATGGATGGATGGATGGATGGATAGAAGGTCCTAAAAGACCCTATAAGCCAAGAGGTGAATCAATT
>JAUBOC010000077.1:13091761-13105334 GCA_032275365.1 Anablepsoides cearensis
AACCGTGACAGAAAGCGACAGTTAGCAAGGGTATATACCTTCCATTTGATACGTTCAGCTGGGAGGGGCGCTGTTGTATGAGTCACATATGATGTGATTTGTTGCCAGCCATACCTTCTGCTGTTCAAGATAATAATATCAGGTAAATAATTAGTTATTAGCGGTACTGAATTATACTTTTAGAAACCGCAAATCCGCTGATGTATTATGAGAATTAGCAAATCCGCTAGTCCGCAATCGACATAATTATGTCCGCTAATAGCGGATAAGCGGATTTGCGGACTTGTGCCCACCACTACATATATGACACAAAAAATGTTATTAAGAACATGTAATTAAAAATGTAAACGTTGGACTATACTTGGATCTGTATACAGACAGGTAAACAAGATATAGTTTAAAGTTTATTCATTTCTTTAAAAAACAACATAAATTCAACAAAACAAAATTACAAGTCATAAATTAAATGAAATATATGCTGTTTAGTTGACAACTTTACGAAATGATTCTAAGTTTGATCAGTAAGAAGCAGTTATGAGCTCAGTTATTTATGTTAAATTGTTTTGTGAGAATTATTTTAAATCTTAATTTAAAATTTGAAAGGCACTGTTAAAAAAACATTCTTTCTTGTGTAAATCAGCCAACAACTGCCCTTATTTTTAAATGTTGGTATTGTTATTTCAAATAATTGGTCTACACCAACTTCCAATTAAAAAAATAGAATTTTACCTTCCTAAACATATCAAATAAATCCACTTTTTGTACTTGTTTTAAGATTTACTTTAGATTTCAACACATTTTTACCTAAATATTTAGTATTTTTGGATAAGTTGATTATCAAAATAAAAAACATAATTCTTGTATTTTACTAAGTCTAATTTAACATATAGCAAACTATGATACAATCTATGATGCAAGCCAAATACGTAAAGAAAATTTCAACATTGTTCTGTAACCTAACATCGATGAGGTCATGGTTTTAGGAGTCACTTGGCTGGTTTTCTCTGCTTTTGATTAACAGAACGCAGCCTGGCCTGAAACAGGGGTGAGATATTTACTGAAGACACCAGGGGCGGAGGTGTGTGTGTGCGTTGGAAGCAGCTGGCTGGCTGCCGCTAGTGTGTGTGTGTGTGTTTGTATGTGTGTGAGTAGGCGGGGCCAAGCAGGAAACGATGAGGTCATAGCAAAAAAAGCGAGAGGAAGGAGAAAGATGGGGAAGGGAGGTAGGCGGGAGAGGCTGGAGGAGTAACATTGGTTCAGAGATGAGCTCAGCTGCAAAGGCGTGTGCTTCCTCCCCTCCCTCCCTCCTCCTGCAGCTCTCTGACTCTGCTCGGCTTGGCTGCTGCCAGTGTTTTGTTGTGACAGCGAGGGGATCGCTCGCCTCAGTAGAATGAACTAGAAGAGCGAGGGGAGACGCCGGCCCTCGCTGACATGGTGGGAGATCTGTTTTTCTGGAGCTTCTGCTGTCTCAGGCTGTGGAGGCGGGACAAGAAGGTGAGGATGACCTCTGCTGCTCTGATGGGTGGTTTGTAGGACAGATGAGCCGGTGAGGAGGCAGGCAGGGTGGCCGCCTGTGGGATGCTTGGTTGGTTGCCTGAGCAGAGTCTCTTTCCATCATATCTTTCTGTTTGTTTGTTTGAGAACTGGATTTAAAGGATGCAGCGATTGGTTTTGTGGGTCAGTTTAAACTGGGTCAGTGACTACAAATCTACTTCTCCTTTTCTGCCCTGCTCCCATTTTTCATGACATGAAAAAAAAACCTAACGAGATATGACATGCCTGCTATATTTAGAAGCAACTCTTTTCACAGATTATTAGTTTTTACCCAGCTACACTTACCAGTTTCCTCATTCTGGTGAGATTTGCAGTAAACAGGCTAAACAAACAAATGTTTTATAAAGCACGGGCCTGTGTATGCTGTAGTACTGTACGGTTTGTGGCAGCAGTGGGGGTTTCCATTCAGGGTCCATCAATGTGGTCTAGTGTCTTCTGTCTTAGGCTCGCAGTCTAATTGTATTTCCCTAAATGAGCTCTACTGTAGCTTGTATTCTTGACAAGCTTGAACGACTTCTCCTTTTGGCCTTACTTCTGCTCAAACTGCCTTAAAAGCCACTTTGATGCAGCATTTTTAATCAAACGTGTGTGTTTACAGGAATTTCCCTAGTTTGACACTTTTAGCTCAGTTAGAACTTCCCCCTGCATGATAAGGTACCAAACATGTGGGTTGCTTTCCTAAAAACCTCTAAGAAAAAAACATGTATATAATTTAATGTGTTTTTTGTTTTGTTTTGTTTTGTGGTTTTTTTGTGAGTTTGATCAGCATTTAAATAAAAATTCATTTACTAAACCAGTGGACATTTTAAAACCAGCGTGGACATCGATAAAATATTGTACTTAGGAACATCAATGCCCTTTCATTTTTATTTCATAAATGATCAGCTGCATTTAGTAATTAATTAATAGGGATTATGTTTTTAAGTATTTTTAGTGATTAAACAGTTAATTTGAGCTTGACATTCTCATAATAAAAAATATGAAATCATGTGGGAAATTTTTTAATAACTTTCAAGGTTTTTGTGTTTAAAACGGCAACCAAATCATTAGAAACTTGACAAGTGAGAAGTAAAAACAATAAGTTGAAGTTTTAACTTTTGCAATGTGTTTGAATTATTTGTGAGTAATTGTAACAAAAAAATATCTTTAGTTTTTCATCACACCTTGATCTCAGCAGGTGCTTCTCTGCTAAGAAAAGTCAACACTGGCCGTGTCATTAGGACACTCTGATTTACTACCCGCATGTCTCGAAGCTGTTTAGTTTTGAGCATTAATGCCGTCATAAATTCCTCTAAATGGTGTTTGAAGAATCATTCACATTCCACAGCAGACTTAGAATAAACTCCTGTAAATCTTTGGAAACAAATAAAACTTGTGGGTCACGATAAATCAAACCTGCAGTGGTTTTGGTTAATGTTAGCTTTTATTGTGAAAATAACACATTTTATTTAATTACTTCGAACATTATTATTAAATCAAAGGATGTGCTAGGGATGACTCTCTGTTACTACCACACCAATTCAAAATCTGTAAAATTGACAGATTTAACACCATTAAGTTGTTGCAAAGGTTGTTTAGTTATGGCGGCCATCATGAATCAGGTTCTGAAAGTAAACTATTTGTTTTTTCTGGGTTGCATTAAAACTAATCTAGTGATTCATGAGATATTTTGTTAACAGAGAGAGAGACAAAAACATGCACAAAATTAAAACAAGCAATAACTACAAAATGCAGTAAAATGATACTAAATCACATTTATGTTACGGCCAAATTAAACCATAGTTGTTATGAAAATGCTGCACTAGAAGAGGACACACACAAAAAGTGTTGAATGTAGTTCTTATAAAGTGAGATCATTGGCCACAAAACCTTCAGTGTTTCTGAGTGTCATGTAAAAAAAAGAGTAGCTAAAGATTGTAATCTTGGTTATTTGTGAACCATGTGGGACCAGAAACCCTGAGGAAAAGCTGTCAGCTGTCTCTGGTTTATCAGAAGAAGAGGCCAAACTTGTCCCCATAATCAGATAAAGTGAAGTCACCCAGTTATCAGCGTGATGATGAGCTCATACCACAGACACAACACCCGTGAAGTCACACACCCACAGCTCCTGTGACCAGATAAGTAATACCCACTGGATCCAGTATTAAACATGTGATGTGTCTCGACTCTGTTTTATTAAATCTGTTGGTCGCATGATTGTTCGCTTCGTTTCGAAGTAGTTTTCCTTTTTATATCCACGCTCTGCAGGGGAAGTATGTCCTTAATGTGAGGGCAGCAGCTGCTGCCTGTCAGATGTGGTCTGAAGAAGGGCGTGTGCTCGTATTTATGTGACTGCTTGGGCAGCAAATGGTGGCCTTGGTGACAAGTTGTGCAGCTTTGTTCCTTCTTTTTACATCTCTGTCCAGCTGTCCTCTCTTCCTGTCTTCTCACGGTCACAGGGTTTCACCTGAAGTGACACAAGAGGAACAAATCTATGGCTATTCAAAGAAAAACATAGAAAGCAAAACTCGTAGCAGTTGGATTTAATTTAAAGTTGTGTTTGAAGTTGTTTTTACTTTCTCACTGCCTTTATGGATATGCTCATGTTTATGAGGCTGCTTAAAGTGTAAATTAAAGGTTAAAATAGTTCCATAAACTCGTTATTTTCTTTCAAGTTGTTTTTAGCTTTGTTTGTTTTTCTCATTTTATGAGGAATCTAGGTTATTCTGTGTTTAGGATCATGATATTAAAATGGCCAGTGTTAAAATTTTTTACATTTCGTATGGGAGAGTTGAAATAAAAAGTAAACATCTGGTAATCAGTTTAATCAGTTTTGCTTCTCTTTAGCCAAAGGGGATTTTAAAATTTTGTTTCGTTTTAGAGACAGGGTCAGCAGATGTGGTTACAGTTATTTTATTGTTCTTTTGAGCATTTCTCAGATTTGTTTTTTAGTTTGGATTCAGTAGTCACAAAAAAGTTTTATTATTTTCTTTCTCTTGCAATTAAGGTTAATTTACATTTAAGTCTATGAGTTTATGCAGTGATGCTGGTTTGATACAAAAAATCACAATTATATTATGTTTCATTAAATAATTGGATATTTATATTTCATAAATGAAAAATGATATCCCCAATGGTATACTTCACATACAAACTAAAACAATGAAATTCTAGCTGAAACATTGTCCAGCTCTGCTGTATCCAGCGTCGCTAACAGGGGTTGGTCTTTTTATTTATTTTTTACACATTAGCATTGCAGATGATTGCAGATGAGGAGAGCTGTCAAGAGGCTGGCTCCTTCATAGAAATTCTGCCGCTCGAAGCAAAAAAAAAAAAAAATTAAATATCAAGCTCAGTCTCCAGGGAGGGAACAGCTCAAGTGATCTCGACCTTCGGTGTTTAACGTCGTTGCTCATGTTTAATCATGGAGAGTTGTTATCTGAGTGAGTGGGTCATTTGCATTGACTGGGTCCCCGTTAAAGAGTTCAAGAATCTTGTTAATGAGGAAGCAGGGTTAGGGTTAGCGCCATTTTTAGGAGAAACTGAAGGCTTTCCTGCTGCGTATTGGCAGTTCGTGTAGAGCTGTAGTCAGTAGTTCTTTTGACAGGAGCAAACAGCTTCATCCTCCTTCATATATTTTGGATAGAACTGTTTTAATTGCTCTATAGAAGGGTTTGCCCAAATTGTCATAAAAATGCAAAAATCACAGCTGTGACTAGTGATCTGTCATGAAAATGACAGCAGATTTGACGAGCACAGCCTCAGTGTAGACATGGGACCTATACACAGTAAACAGAAAAATGCAAACTTTTCCAGAGACATACATTTCCTCAAGGTATGCTAGGCCTTTATTTTTAAGAGCTCCAACAGAACATCCTCCTCTGATCTGCCAGTGTGAATTATCAGCTCATTTCCTGCTGGCTTTTTCCAGCCATAATTCAATTCTACCTCTTGTTTACAGAACTGCCCCAAGCGTTAAAGGCCATCTGGCTGCAGCAAACTCGATCTCTGATCCTGTAACCCTCCATCACCCTCAGTGACCAGACTTTACCCTGTTTCCCAGATCGCTTATAAAGTCTCATGTTGCTCACTACACCATTACTGTTTCTTACCCTAAAAATACTTTTAGATCAAACATTTGATGCTACACTCCAACATGAACTTCCTCGAGCTAAAAAAGGGATTTTGTTTTTAAAGTGGTGCTTGTGTTTGTTTGTTTTTTTCTTGGTCAGGTTGCAGGAGAACAGAAGTATCACCCAGAATGCTTCAGCTGTCTGAACTGCCGCACGTTCATCGGCGATGGAGACACGTACGCTTTGGTGGAGCGCTCCAAACTCTACTGGTGAGCGTTCGGCACAGCATTGTTAAAAATCAAGGCATCCGAACACGAGTTTTTGAAAATCAGTTCAAACCATGAATCGGTACAAGTGGTTAGAAGAAAGATGTGAGGATGAGAGATTATTGTTGATAAATAGTAAAAAAAAACTGAACTTAATATCAACTATGGTGCATTGATTTTAATACAGCTATGAACTGAGGATGAAAGGTTTTAGTTTGGATTTAGTTTAAGTCTTTATGAAAACAAATACTCATAAATGTACAATTAGCTAAAGCTCCTGGAATATTTTTTACTTACCAAAATAATTCAAAAATAATTTAATTTGGCACATAAATTGTAAAGGAACTACAAAATTAGTGGGAACTTAAGTATTTCAGCTGAAAATAATAGCAGACTGGTTGCTTTTTATTCAAACTTTGACATGATTTAGTTGACTATAACTAGGAGCAGGTTTATTGTTTATACTTCTCATACTTGCAGATTTGTTCTTTGCTGGTTTAGCTTCAGGTTTGTGTTAATGTGATGGTCACAAACCACCAGCATTAAAAACAAGAATGGAAAATTTTTGAGATGCACATTGTCTAAAAGCTTTCTGAACTTTTGTGTCTTCAGCATCCTGCAGTACTTTAAGAGAGGAATCCAGTCATTCAGACTAAAAAAGAAAACAACAGATAACAGAATCCACATTTTTGAGTAAATAATTAGGGACACAGATGCTGAAACAGTAATAGAAAAAGAAAAAAACCCCAGCTTTATAATTATCTTGTTTTTTGAATTGCCTCAAAGGTTTGTTTAAAAAATAAAGTAACTTTTGATTTTCCAGCCCACGTTTTAGGAGACAAAAGCTCCTATTTGTAAGTTAATTTTATGAAACGCAATTGCTCGCCCTAAAGGTCAGCCTTAACTCAAGACAATGACTGCACAGTGAGCCCAAGCAGCATCTTGTCAACAACATGTGATGCTTCAGAAGCTGATGTAATGAGAAATAAACGTTCTTCTCGTGGAAACCTCAAGAGGTTTCCTATCCTTTCCTTTTTTTTTCTCATAACCTTCCCCCTCACACGTTCACTTTCTCTTTCTCCTCATCCTCTCGGACTCCAGCGGTCACTGTTACTACCAGACCATCGTGACCCCGGTGTCGCTGCCAGACTCGCCGTGCTCGCGGATCCCTCACACCGTCACGCTCGTGTCCATCCCAGCGTCGGACGAGGGAGACAACGGGCGCAGAGGTCGAGGCTTCTCTGTGGCAATCGACCAGCCTATCAGTCCGGCCAACAGCTACAGCCCCGAACACGGACGCACCGTCAGAGTCTCCCAGTGAGTGTGTAAAAAAAAAAAAAAAAAAAGAAAAGCAACTCTAGGAGCAGTAAATGAACAGAGATGTAGGATTAAGTTGCACACAGGAGGGAAAATGAACAGACGTCTAAATTGCTGTAATAAAAATTTAATTTTGGTGTTAAAAATGAGATTATTGTTCTTTTTTCAGAGTGGATGCTGACCTCATGAGCCCAGACGTGAAAAACTCCATTCATGTCGGAGACAAGATCCTGGAAATCAACGGGACGCCCATTCACAACGTTCCTCTGGATGAGGTGCTTACTGTTGTGCCTTTTATCTTTTAGACTTTCTCGGGGAAAATAAAAACTCCTAACACCTGAACTCACCGTTTTGTCTCTAGATCGACCTGCTCATCCAAGAGACCAGCCGCCTGCTGCAGCTCACCATCGAGCACGACCCTCACGCTCAGGAGAAAAGAGGAAGCTGCTCAGAGGCTGAGGATCAGTTGGACGACACCTTGTTCACCCCAGTCTCAGAGGGTCCCAGCCCCACCCTGCCAGTCACCCAGCCCCCTAACCCTAACATCAGCAACCTGAAGTCCCGCATCATCACGTAAGAAACGGCACGCTTACTTCTCTAGCGCCTCCTGCTTTTAAATGGCGGCGCCGTCCGTTAACCCCGGTGTCTCATCTTGGCCGTTTTGTCTCCGTCGCTCAGGAGGAGTTACAGCATCGACAAATCGCCGGGCTCCAGTAACGCAGCGTCGCCCATCTCTCAGAGGAAGGACATCCACCGATCTGAGTCGCTCCGAGTCGTCTCCAGTCGGACTCACCGCATCTTCCGCCCGTCTGATCTCATCCACGGAGAAGTGCTCGGCAAGGGCTGCTTCGGCCAGGCCATAAAGGTAGGCAGGAGTCTGACACGCTGAGGGGAGGGCAGAATCAGTCTGTAGGGAACGTTTATTAATCTTAAGCTGCAGGGATTATAAATTAACATGTTCTGGTTATTACTGTGTGAGTTTTCTGTTTAAACTTAATCTTGGTATGATTATCTCCATGTATAGGTGACGCACAGGGAGACCGGGGAGGTGATGGTGATGAAGGAGTTGATTCGCTTTGACGACGAGACGCAGAGAACGTTCCTGAAAGAGGTGAGTGGAGAGGGTTTATCAATCAGGAACATCAGATTAGCTCTGATGTCATGTTGATGATGTCACACTCTGCAGCCTTGGACTTTTTTTCATACAGCTGTCTGACAAAAAAGGATTTTGTTGTTGGTCACCTTACTTTGTTCCTGCTGGCCAACCAGAGGCAGCATGTTGATAATTTCGTTCTAAAATTAGTTTCAGAATCTGAGGAATGACAGCGCTGCTGGTAGTTGTGCGTTTCTGTCGTACACAAACATCTGTTCACTCTGCGACCACCCGCAAAGTAGAATTACTCCCACCTTGAGTGGTCAGGTCTGCAGAGTAATTCTGTAGAGTTAGCTGCGTTTATATGGGAGTTCTCTTCTTGGCTGTTGGTATTTACATGTGAGGTTATAGCTTTAGGTTGCAGCAGCTCAAAGCCCTTTGCTTTGTAATCACTGCAGGCAGGAGTAAAAACCGTCTGCGAAACAAACTCCGACCACAGTTCAGCTTGATTATTACTCCCAGCGGCTGTTTGCCAGTAGGTGGCCCGAGTCTCACATTGCCAGGTCTCTTTTAATCTTCCTCGGTGAAGAAAAACAAGTGTTTATGTGTAATTGTGGCTTGTCTACTTCTTCCACACAACTCAGCCCTCAGGAGAGAAAGGAGCTTTTTTTTAAAACCTCTACAACTGCTTTAAAGTTTGATTATATCTGATGCATTTTATTCACATTAAAGCTGCCATAATAGGATTTTACACCTAGTTCAGTTTTTTTTACTTGAGATGAAATAACAATGTATAACAATGTATGAAAATGTCCTCAGGTGAAGGTGATGCGCTGCCTGGATCACCCCAATGTGCTCAAGTTCATCGGAGTCCTCTACAAAGACAAGAGGCTCAATTTCATTGCCGAGTACATAAAGGGAGGAACCTTGAGGGAAATCATAAAGAAAATGGTGAGATGTAATGAAGTGTGTTGCCCACTCTCTCTCTGTTAAAGCATTTTTAAAAATATTCAGATTTGGCAACTAATGAATTAAAATCCAAATGTGATTCCTGTCTGCAGGACAGTAACTATCCCTGGAACCAGCGGGTCAGTTTTGCTAAGGACATCGCTGCTGGGATGGTGAGTAACAACACTAAACTCATTCTCCTTGCTGTTTGCACCGCTGCCTCCCTCTAGTGGTCATAGTCATGAACTACAACCATGAGCTCAAAAAAATTTAATCAAATCTTAAAATGGCTTTTAGCATGTTTTGTTTGTTTGTTTCAAGATATAAATACAGTAGTCACAAATAAATGTAATTATTAAAATGTTTGTGCTTCAATCATGTTTTTGTTTGCTTGTTTGTTTTTAGACTTATCTCCATTCCATGAACATAATCCACCGGGACTTAAACTCACACAACTGTCTGGTCCGAGAGGTAAGAACCTGCAGTTAACTTTTGCAGAGAGACTGAAGCTCCTCCTGAGAAACATTAAAAAAACGTAATGATCCAGCAATCTTTAAAGGAATGCATATTGTCTGCTTATTTCATGCGATCATGAGATATTTGGCTAACAGATAAAGGCAATTACATGATCACAAAAGATCCAAGTATGCTTAATGTGTCATAATAGTAGTTTTACTACATTTAATGATTTAAGGACAACACCGTGGTGGTGGCAGACTTCGGCCTGGCTCGGCTCATGATTGCTGATAAGCATGAAGAGAAGCTGACGCAGGGAAAGCTGTCTGGCCTGAAGAGGCCCGACCGCAGGAAAAGGTACACCGTGGTGGGAAACCCCTACTGGATGGCTCCAGAGATGATCCATGGTATGAAACACAGGAACACATGCCATGTTAATATTCATGTTTTTTATTCTCTTTCTATAAATAAGTGTGCTAACTTAGTTTTATGTTCTCCTCAGGGAAAAGCTACGATGAGAGAGTTGACATCTTTTCTTTTGGCATCATGCTCTGTGAGGTAAGGGACCTGTTTGCTGTTTCATTGTATTAAAATTCAAATTTCAAAGAGATTTTCACTTAATTTGTTGATTCACCATGACTTTTTATTTTTCTGCTTTCATAGTATGCACTTTCCTGCATTAAATTTTCTAATTGCACCTCTAGTATATAAAGTTCACTTTCTTGTCAACAATTTGTAGCGTTTGGTTTTAATGTGGGAAAAAGTTAAATTTGCACACAGCTGCAGCAGGTTTTGTTTCAGCTCATGTTAGCTGTTAACCCCCTGCTGGCTAATATGAGTTCAACTCATGCGGAGTTCTGGTCCGCAACACTACATGCAGCTCCAAGTTTTAGAGCAACGCATTCATTAAAGGATCTCCCAGTCCAGCTCTGAAACGGAGAGGAGCACCAACCCGCAGATAAAAAGAGATGTGACCAGTAAAGTTTACCAGTCTGCCCGGTGGTTGGCAGCTCAGTCTGAGTCCTGCTGGGTTTGGCTCTCTATATTTTAGTCCCTTCAAAAATAAAAGCCTCAGGAAGCCATACTTAACTAGAATAGCGTTCTACCACAGCCTGTAGGATAACTGGACACCATCCCTTCCTGTTGCATGGTTGTTCTTGGACGCAGTAATTAAAGGCGGTCCCAGCGCACTGAGAGTAACCACGCTGCCCCTGGCAACAGGAAAGAAATCTGATGCTTTATTTTTAGCTGGCATGCACACCTAATGCAGCAAGAAGTCCACAGCTCATTATTTACCCTTTTTTAGTCTGAAATGTGTGGGAAAGCTGGATTTTTAACTGCTTTTTTTTAAATGTGTCAGCATCTCAGGTTCTGTTTTTATTCATTTATTCATTTTATGAGGTAGCAGGGATGCTCTGCCAAAACATTAACATTTCTGAAGTGGGAATTTAGTTTCCAATAGAGCTGTAGACTTTAAGCATGGCCACACACCACTCTCATAAATGTGGGAGTTTTTATTCAGTCACTCAGAATATGACATCTCCAGATGGACAGCAATTATTTAGTGACTGTAACAAAAACCAAAAACTCAAACAAGTGGAAAGCTGGGGTTTGTTGGAAACTAAAGCTGTAGGTGATCACTGGTTTAACTTTGTCCCTGTTTGTTTGCTTTTTTGCCCCCGTCAGATTATTGGTCGAGTAAACGCAGACCCAGACTACCTCCCCAGGGCGACAGACTTTGGACTCAACGTTTCTGGCTTCCTGGAGCACTTCTGTCCCGCTGACTGTCCCCCCGCCTTCTTCCCCATGGCTGCTCTGTGCTGTGACCTCGATGCAGACAAAAGGTCAGACAGCTTCAAGTAATCTGTTGCCTTTGATGTTCCTAAATGTTCTTTAAAAAAAAAGTGCATATATTAAAACAAAGCTGTGCTTTTTTTCATGCTTAGACCCGCCTTCTCCAAGCTGGAGGAGTGGCTGCAGAACCTGAAGATGCACTTGGACATCGGCCTGCCCCTGATGTCTGAACTGGACCAGTTGCACAAGGCCTTCTGGGAGCGCCACAGCATCAAGCGACCCGAGAACGGCCTGCACACGCACCCCGAGCAGCCCGAGTAGGGTCGAGCGCCTGCTGGAGGGAACCCAACGAGGAGCGACAACTGCCCGCCTCGGGGTGGCCCAGCGCGGCGGGAGGAGTCACATTCAGGCTTCCAAGCAGACGACACTGGTTTTAGCTGGCTCAAGCTGAACAAAACAGACTCAGGGGGATAAAAAAAAAGAAAAAAAATGGATCTGAAAAGCCACCTGTGTGAGACACACACAAACACACACATGCTTCATCTCCAACCGTAGGTGGAGTAGACTATCATATGCAATCAGCCACTAATTTCAACATATGACTCTTAAATCATGTAGATATAACTTGAGTGGTAACAAATACCTGTTGTTCTTACTGTAGTGTGCAAAAATACATAGAATCAGTGATGAAATGAGCAAAACCTTTAGTTGCTTCACTCCCGGCCTCTGCAGAGGACTTTGTGCAGTTTCTGTGTGCATTTTGTTTTTTTTTGGATCTCCAAACTGTACTTTGTGAAAATGATGAACAGGCCTGTTTGCTGTCTTAGAGAAGACTTTTAGATCCGCTTGTACAAAAAAAGCGAAACCTTCCCAGCTTTAAGCGTCTCCTAAATAACGCTGCCGGGTCAAATCCTGCTTCACTGTGTGTGCGCTCTGACCACTGATCCACACGTGGCGCCCCCTCGTCTGTCCCTGTTTAACTCGTAGCACTGACTTTACGTTAGGGTACACGTTCAGACGCGAACTTTAATCTGTCGATTTAAAGCGCGTTCATTTCATTGACTTTTCAGACGCGGTGTACAACGTTGTAAATGTTTTAAATATTGTAAATGTACAGTCTTATTTTATATGCGTCCTCTACATCGCCATATTTTTATTGGCCGACCAGAAGAGGAGGAGAGTAAACTGTGGTTTAAAAGGCACAGCCAAATGTTTTATTGTTTGTATTTTTTTTTTTTGTTTGTTTTGTTTTGTTTTCTCGTTCAACGTTTTAGATTTTAGGAATCGTAGCGCCAGAAAATGTCTCCAAAATGTCAATTTAAACCTTCAGCCCCCTTCAAAAAAGCTTTCCTACTGATTGGTCCTTTTGACATTGAAATAAAACTGACTAATAGGCCTAATCCTTTAAACCTACCTTGTGCTAAACTAAATTACATCACTGTTATAGTTTGTCCGGTCACATCCAATTGATTTTAAAAAGAAAGAGTTAGCTACTCTCGTTAAGTTTGCAGAAACTTTTGTGATCATCTCTAATTACAGTCCTTCCTTTTTGGCACAAACCCTCCTGTTCTGTAATCCATACTGGATTATTTGATTAGCTGGAAGGGAAGAGGTTTAATTACTTCATAGAGTTCACAGAATTGATTCTGAGGACAATCAACCACTTTTACACAGCTGGTTGTTCTGTAAAAAAAAAGAATACTAACAAGCAGAACTTTCTCTAAATAGAAAGCAGCCGTGTGCTTTTTTTTACTCCTTCAAGTCAAAGTTTCTGCTTTTCCGACATCCTCCTTGTACAGTGTGTTGATATATGTTCACCAGGTACTGCCTCGTCTTCTCAGCTGTTTGTCCACATGTCTCCTCTGAAGGATGACTCATCGTTTGTTTACACATAAATCTGTACTGTAAATACCACTGTATATATACTGTCCTACGTCTGCCTGCCTGCGTAAACACACACACACTGCTCAGAAATATTCCAACATTGTCAGGTTTCACTTGCACCTTCTGAAGTAGGACAGCGGTCTTCAAGGATCTTTAAACTTTTGCTTCTTTCTTTTCATGAGCTGCATGATGAAGGGGCAAGGTCTCTT
>JAUBOC010000077.1:13111829-13123345 GCA_032275365.1 Anablepsoides cearensis
CAGTGCTGCGCATGCGCGCGAGGGATAAACCCAATAGCGACAGCCTTAAAGGGCGGAGCCTATACGAAATAGAACAGTGTTTTTCCCGCAGTGACAGCTGAGGCCTCTAACAGTACATCCTTTATGCCTGAAACAGGCACACACGATTGTGCAGTTTAAAAAAAACATGCAATTATAACTAAAACACAAAGATTCAGTTTAAATAAACTTGGCACCTCCTCTCTGACCAGGACATAGGCCTGCTGTTGAGTGGAGACTGGTCTCATCAATAGAGACAGCTGCAGAAATGTGTGTTTTTTTTTTTTTTTGTTTGTTTTTTTATTCTGGAACTAGTGACTTAATAAAGCTCATTGAAACTCCTGCTCTGCTGCTATACTTGATAGTGAACTATGAGATCCACTAACTCTAATTTCCACAAGCACATTTTTCATCCTAAGCATCTTCAGTCTGCATATTTCAGTGTCCAATCTGTAAGGAGGTGAGGTTGTCATCCAGATGTTGGGGAGATTTTAATGAGTCCAAATTAATGAACAATCACTAATAAATAATAGTAATCACAATGTTTATCTTTGTCATTTTGGCTTTTATTTTGTGCAACCCCCATTTGTTGCATGACCATGCCCATGTCCCCCTTGAAAATGAGATCTCAATCTCAAAGGGGTTTTAAATATGGTCAAATATAGGACATTAATTAATGAATACATTTTTAAATTTGTTTCATTTTGTCAGTAGAAGAGGTCAGTTTATGATCGACCAAACTGGGAGCTCTTCAGTATTTAAGAAGTAGAGCAAAATGGTCCTTTGTTACAAAATACAACAGAAACTGCAGACGTCAGGAGTCCCTTTAAAAACAAAGTGTGAAGGTAAACAGCATCCAGCAGGACAGCGTGTGGTGGGGATGGGTGGTCCAGTCCACAGTGGTCAACATTCCTTAGAAAGCCTTGTGGAGAGAGGCTGCTGTCTGAGGCTGCTGTCACACAAACTCTAGAAGATCTCAGCATGTCAGAACCACAAGGAAAGAAAGAGGTCAAGACAAAAACCATTACAGTAGTCTCAGTATTGTTGGTCATATTTTCTGTGCCAGTTCTAAATCAGCATCTGTGTTTATGTATTTAAAATGGCTTTCTTTTTGTGTACTTTATCAAAAATAATTCTTATTTGTATAATTATCTTGCCACAGACTTAAGGGATTTGTGGAGTGATGCAGACAGATGTCAGATAGGAGCATCAGGAGTAATCTGCGTCTCATAAATTATGTAAAATCTGTATACAGTCAAGACTAAACTGCTGCCTGTAACAATGCTGCTGTTCCTGTAGTGATTATAAACTGTGGCAGAGGACATATAAAGATAAAGATTGTCTTGTTCATGTCTCAGAACAATCTGTTCTGTAAGCTCACATTCACTGATGCTCCTGAGTTTAAAGAAGCAAATCAATATTGGTAATTTTGCCAATAGGCCTTCCAGAGCAGGCTGCAAGGAGTAAAGGAAATTTGTTCTGGCAGACATAACGAGTAATGAATAATTTGGGCTTTCGCCATCTTTTCACTAATTATTGATTGCTTCAAGAGGCTAAATGTTCCAAAAATCTCAAGCTTTGAGATAAATGTAACACATTAGTGAATAAAAATAGTTCCTTACATCAATTTGTTGCTTACAGTTGGAAAACATTTTCAGAATTGACTGATGCTGAGTCCATGTGACTATTGCACATCTGGACACTGGATTTTACTCTTATTTTTCTTTTCAAGTCGTCTCAAGCTGTCAGGCTGTGTGAGGATCGAGCATTAACTGACCTTTTCAAGTCAAGCACAAATTCTGTATTGAATTAGGTTTGAGCTTTGACTGGGCTACTCTACTGTCAATTAGAATTATGGAAATCTTATTTTCAAGGATCCCGACATTAACAATTTAATCAGTAGTAAATTATGGAGCTTTTTGTCCTGTTTGAACATAAGTTTATCAAACCTCTTTTGTAAATGAACTAATGCCAAATGCTCATTTGATCACAAAAAATACAATAATCTCAAAATACAGCAGAACGTCACTTTCTAAAGATTTTTTTTTTGTACATCTGTGTTTGCCTAACTTGTTTTTTCTTGTTGTCAGTATGTTTAAAATTTGTTTCTGTTTCTTCTGCATGTGCCTGGCATCTGATGGATTTGGACTTTGAAATAACTTTTGTGCTGATCGACCATCCTCCTGTGACCAGATGAGGAGGTAAGACATCAGCAGTTTCATTTAGTTTCGCTGCTGAAGACAAAATAAGCCTTTTTGACCTCCGGTACCTCACTATGATCATGTGGTTCATTGTTGTCAGAGCTTTGTGTCCTTGTAGCTGCAATGAGGTTTTGCACAAGTTTTAAATCAGATGTTTTTAGTAAAAGTTAGACTGTCAAGCTCAACCTGTAACTTTAGAATGCATGGCTGATCCTTATACGCGTCAGAGTTTTATGTGACAAAACAGAAATATTGTTTATGAGAAAAGGTGTGTTAAGAAAACCCAGATTTTCTTGTTTGTCTCGTCAGCTAAGAATCCACTGTGCTTGTCCGTGTTGGTTTTGTTATGTTGTTAAGTTTGATTCTACATTTTATTGATTATAGCTTCCTGGTGTGGACCAGTTTTAGTGATGTTTTTTTCTGTTATCATCTCTCTAGCAGCCCCCAAAATAAAACTAAAAAACTCTTTACCCCTCTGTGTCTCTGGTAACATCACAAGACCTTGCATCTGTGTTTGACCTGGTTGAGTGGAGACTGAAAGGGAAGCGTGTTTGTTTTTAAGGCAGACAAGTTCTCAGTCAGGTGAAGAGGAGTGAATCTGGTTGGGCGTGACAAACCCGGTTCCTCCCTCAGCAACATTCCAGACCTATGTGACGAAGCTGCTGTGCGTGTTGTCAGAGGCAACACCTGGTGAGGAAATATTCAGCATCAGTCCAAAACACAGGGCTTTCTGTTGGCTCCGGGCTTGGGGACAGTATATGGTTTCCCTCATGATGTTTTGCAGATGTCCAAGTCTTCATAGTTTTGGTTTGTGCTCTTCAAACCCCACCAATTGTTTAATTTTTATTAAATCTAATGTGTATCCCTTCTGAAAGTCCTCACTGGCTTCAGACTGGCATATCCAAAGTGCCCTTCTTCTGCTGCACCCACACCCGTAAACCACACGGGACTTTGGGTTGTGGTGTTGCAAGAGGGTGACTGTAGTTTCCTTTTGTCAGCTTAAATATATCACTTAAAGTCACACTTGCACACATATATTTACAGACATAATGATGTCACGTTGCTTGGGCAGTGCCAGGGGAGGATGATTGTCTCTCTCCACACACACAAACACAATCCACACTGTTACATTCCTCTGTGGCTTTTACTCAACTAGCCATTAGCTTCCTGTGCCTTCATTTGCTGCTTCTTTCTGCTGCCAGAGTTAAAGCAGTTTATACTTGGAGTTTATTAGCCCATTAGCTTGGTAGCATCTGCTGATGATGCTGGTTTTTCCCCTTTTACTTCTTCACCACTGTAGCTGTCTGGTTTTCTCATTTGTTGTCACTGCCAGTGTTCACACTCATTCCATTCTGTTGCAAACTGGAATGACAGAATCTACAGAAATGCAGCACCACACCCTCTGATCCTTGACTGACGTTTCTTTGTTGGTAAAAAAAAAACACACGACATGCTAAACAATGATTATTCATACCAAGAGAACGCCAAAAGATGGGTGTTGGTTTTGGTGTCATAAAACTTAATGAAGTTTATCTCTTAGTTCCGCAGTGTTAAGTTAAGAAGAATTGAGCTCAAGCATTCCTGATAAGTTGTGTCTTCATATTGCTTGAGTTTATAATTTTAATCATAACCACCACAGGTTTTTTTTTTATTTGTCTGTGCAGTAATTATTTCATACACTACCAGTGCCTGAAACTCAACTTTTAAAACAGTCTGGAATTCTCTTATTACCTGCTTCATATAGGAAAGATTGCTGCACACTAGTGAATGAAATACTAATAGCTCAAATACAAAACTTCTACTGTCTTCTTTTTATTGCAGATTGCATTTTGTTCTTTTAGTTGCATATTTGAGATGCATCAGTGATCTTGTTTACATACAATCTGCTAGTGACCTTTTTAAACACCCAAATAAATCAAATCTTTATGAGATTCTGTATCAGACAGAGCTCCTAACTGTACTGAGGCAGAGAACAGGCCAAGTAACCTTGTTCTCCTTGACAAAAGTTGATTCACAAACATTATCAAATAATATCACTGGGAAATTATACCAGGGGTTACATTTTTGTTAGATTCACTCGCAGTGCAAAGTTGTTCTTTGCATGTACTATAATTTCAACTCTGATTATGGCAATAACCCAGAGCTTGTCATTTTACTTCTCAGTGAAAACAAACCCATCATTCTGTATCACTCAGCGCTACATTAAGTGGGTTTTATTCTCTGAGCTTGTAGCGATGCTTTCAGCTTTGACAGGCAGCCCTCTGGGTCTGTGCAGTTTGATGCGAGGGCAAACAATCGGGTTAGGGAGCAGGCACGCAACACTTCACTCAAAACAAGGCCACTGTGAGACAACAATGAAGACACAGTGAAAGAAGAGTGAATAAAGAGGGATTTGATGTCAACATCAGATGCCATCATACTGTATGTTTAGTTCGTTGTTTTTAGAAAAGCTATATTTTCTACAAAAATAGAAGTAGTTCAAACTCTTGACATGGACTAAATATGCTTTTGCTCTTCAAACATCATAGAAGTGCTACTATATTTCCTACTATATACTGCTCAAATTGGCCTGTTAGGCCAGTCCTTGCACAGCGGGTGTCCCATGAGAAAAATGCTGATGTGTAGGAAACCAGAACTGTAAAGAGGACTGTGAACTAAATGTACAACATACAAGGCAGACACGAAATGTCATTCAGTAGATGATAGTTATAAGTCAAACCAGTGGCTCTGCTGCTGTGCTGAGGACATGTTAACCCATGTGATGTCTGCATTAATCACTCAGCAGATGTTTGCACATAAATGTATAATTAATGATGCCAGATTTCCATTTAGCTGCCTCCGTTTCAGAGTAGCTTCTTCAGATTAAGGTTTGTGGTTGTCACACTCAGGTTTAAAAAGAGTTTTTGTCATTCTGAGGGGTGTTGTTTTGTTAGGGTTATAAAATTAAAGCGTGATGTTGAGTTGCTTGACTTGCTTCAATATTTGGCTAAAAAAAATGCAATGTTTTGCAGTGTTTTGTGCCTTCATGTTACATGAGCAAAGCTGTAACACCATGATGTGTCAAATATATAAAAACAGCCCCAAACAATGAGTTTGTACACGGTTTGTGTTACTAAAGAAAAGATGTTACCAAATACATTCTTCTGCAAACCACTTAAGGTTTTTATGTGCAGCGTTTTAAAACAGCCTAATTTAAAAAAGCCTTTTGCTTTCCCCCGATCCTAACCTAGGCTCACCACTTCCTTCCTGTCCCTGCTTGGATGGCTGAACAGACTTTCAAACTATGTGGCTTAAATCTTCATTTCTGCAGATGTCCTTCATCAGCCTGAGCAAGTCCTCCAGCCTCAGCACTCTGCAGACGTTTTGTAGGAGGGCGACCTTAAACATTCCTTTTGCGTTGAGGGGATTGTCCCCTGCCAGTCCCCCTTATTGCTATAAATAATCTCAGCCCAGTTCCCATGGCCCCCGCCACAGTCCTGTCACTCAGAGAGCATTGTGGGATATGCTTCACCAGAGAGCACTACTCTTTTCTGATAACTGATGGATGATTGACTTTGCTGAAATGAAAACAGGTGCTGTCAGAGATCAGAAATCCTGGTTTAGGTGAATTAAATGACATTTTCTTCATTTACTGAAAATCGATGTGAAGCGAGGAAAACCTTGGCATTTCCTATTTAATTAAGATTTAAGATTTCATTTAGGAATAGTCTGTTTGCAATTTGTCATCTTCTGTTTTTCTACTTTTTATGTATTTATTGTGGTAGTTTTTTTATTAGAATTTCTCTTTAACTTTGTTATTTTTAGGATATATTTTAAATATAAAAAATAGAAACTGGTTTATGTACATTTTTAAGTCTGTGGTTTAAATCATTTCAATTTGTCCATAAATCAGCCTATATTTTAGAACATGTGTATCACTTTAATGACTGTTACTCAACTACAGTGAATAAAAAAAGGAAAAACTCATTGTAACTAATCTAACTAATACTAATATTAATGATTTTTTGAAGCCTTGAATCATAACTTACTGGTCTTATTTATATCATAAGTTCAGCAAGTAAAACTACTTGTAGCTGATGGGAATTTGAACAAACAAACTTTATAAAACATTCCTCAAAGATCAAGTTGCCCACCAGCAGCACACTCAGTTGCAATGAATAAAATTAATCTTTTAGTTTATGCTACATTATAAATAACAGGCACTGTCGCCATGCTGTTATTTCAATTAGCAAAGCAATTAATCTTCTGTGTGATTAGGTTGGAATTTATCCTAATATTAAGGCCATAACTAACCCTTCATGTTATTTGACGTAACCTTCCAGTGTAAATTTCCATAGACAGCATATTAAGACCAGTGTTTGTTAGATGGCCAGGATGTCTTGATCTAATCTTTGTTCTTCTGGGAACAAATTCAGTGAGTTTACTCAAACTGCAGACACTGTGAAGACAGTTATTCTTGAGGCAGATAACAATTTCAACAAAAACAGCCAAAAAATATAGATCTGTGTAAAAGAGAGTCAAAAAGGAAACAAGGAGAGTGTCTTAATGGCAATTTATTTCAAGCTGGAATCAGTGCAGGTGGCTAATAAACCTTTCTAGTTTAAAAATTTAAACACCAAAGAGAATTATTTCAGACAACCTTTGCACTTATTCAGCATCTTACCAGCAGAAACTGGTCTCCGTCATCGCTGCAAGCGTCTTAGTTATTTTTAAACTTGTTTTTAAAAAAGACTTATTTAATTTTTATGCAGTGATAATCTATGCATGAGCATTTTTGCACTACATTCTGATGCATAGAGATGAACCCAGTGTGGTCCTCAGCCGCAGTAGCCTCTGCTCCCCCTTAAGAAAACATTTCCAGATGCTGCCGCCATGCTGCAGGAGAGCGAGAGGAAATTCCAGCCAACCCAAAAGGAAGAGCAGGAGAGATGGTGGAGATCATAACATGGATGTAGCAAAGGGTGATTCTTGTCTTTAAACAACATCTCTATCCCATAATAATCTCAGTTGATGCCTTGAAAGAAAATCAGTGCATTAAGTGCATAATTATTACAGTTTGGGTCATTTTAAAAATGTGGATAGGAGAAAAATAATAATAATACAAAACACTTGTAGAAAAAAACTAACTTAGAAGAAATAAAAACAGAAGCATGTTTCTACATGTTTGGACTTAGTAGTAAGAGAATTTGAATTGATAGAATTACTGAGATTCAGTCAAAGAAATCTTCTTATCTGGTTTATTTGATTTCTACAAAACAAGATAAGAGAGAAACATTTTTCCACTCAGTATTAGTCTATTTGTATCGTTATCATCAAACCATCCCACAGACATAACAGATTCTTTACAGTTGTTGGTATCAGATTGAATAATATGAGTGTTTGACAGGTGAGGAATGTGTTTGCATGTTGTGACAGAAGAGGATTAAAGTTTGGGGAAAGTCACCGAGTTTAGCATGAAACAGCCTCAGAAGAGGAAAATTATCTCAGCAGACATTAACTCAGTCCTAGCTGTAATTTAAAGTGGCTTTTTGTCAAACAATTTTTCCTTTTATTTTCTTCAACTGACCTGAATAGGAAACCCTAATTGCATCTGATCGACTATACAGTAAAGTCACTGTGGCCTCAGTGTGATCAAACCGTGTTAGTAATTAAATCCATATGTAGGATGAGATGATGTATTTTTACTGTAAAAAAATTACATTTTTTTCCATATCAGACCTTCATTTCTGTGTGTGTGTTAGAGTGAAAGAAACAGAGAAAAGATTCAATTTTATCCTCATCACTTTAGTCAACTCTTTTGAAACCAAACACTGAAGCCATAATCCCAGTCATGGTACACCACCGCTCAATAAATCTTCACAACTCTCTGGGCAGTTTTAGAAGAATAGTTTTGATGGTTCTGACAGCCGACTTTTTTTCTCTGAAAACTGATTCCGTGTTTTTGGTGTTTGCTTGCCTTAGAGAAGCATGGCAGCACGGTGGATCAGTGTTAATCACTGTGGCCTCACAACTAGAAGATACTGGGTTCAAGTGCTGGATTGGTCCTTGACTCTTTCTGTGTAGAATTTGCATGTTGTCCTCATGTTTGTTTTCTCACGAATGAAAGTATCGATTCAATCTCCATACAGTTCACTCCTCCCAAAACCTTATCATTCATGGCCTGATGTGGCTGAATATGAACATTTTTTGGCTTTTCATTTGTTCCTCTATACATTTTATATTTTAAAACGATATTGCACATTGCTACTTAGATTTGTTTAAGTGATTGTGAAGTGGTTTGTGTTGCAAATGTTTTGAAATCTGAAGCGTTTTGGGAATCGGCAGATAAAATCAGCAGTGTTTTGATGGGGGGGTTGGAGATTAAAGTGTCTGAAATGTGCCTCTGGGAGGACTGGGGTTGTACAAACTTTGTGAACACATATGTGCCTCATAGCAGCAGATCAAAGACAAAACACGTGGCTCCCATAATATCCTGAAGCTGTTCTACATCACCATGTACCTCCACCTTTCAAATGCACTTTTTCTTTCAAACTTTTCTCTTTTTTTTTTTTTTTTTTTTGCTCAGTACACTGGGGCATGTATGTCTGAAATGTTTTATCTTATCTGAAGGAGTCACCTTCAGTCACATGTATCCCCATTTGTCTGCATTTTTAATACCAACGAGGATTATATAACCTAAAATTAACCCTTTGAAATGTTTGAATTTTTAATTTATAGTGAAATATTCAGCTCGGTGTGGTAGCAGACTTAAAAGAAAATAGTCTTCTATATTTCTAGAAGCCTTTGGTTACAGCAGTATAAAAGACTGTGGTGCTAGAAGAATTTCTCAATTTAAAGGCACTACCAAAAAATGCAAATATTGTTGGGATTTCACAGAAACTGCTCAAATATAGTGTTTAAAACTCTTGAATGATGGTGTAGCCCAGCTGAGAACTATACAATCTATTTCAGTTTCTCTGTGGGGTAACTTTAATTAAAGGTACTCATTTTATGTCTTGTGTATCTGGGTCTAAGTGAACCTATAATCTTCAGAAGTTAAAAGAAAGCAAAGGGGACAAACATTACTGTCTGCTTTATGGAGCCCACCTTATGAGCAGCTAATGACTTCCTTATTTTCACCATTTAAAAAAAAAACTCTTAAGTTTTTTTTAGGCTTTTGGTCACAGAAAAGAAACTAGAAAAACATCCGGTACTTCTAGCAGATTTACAGGTTGCCATGGGCAGCTCTTTATTGTGTGATTTACACAACCTATTCAGACCTTTTCTATTTATTTAATGAAACATTTGACAGCAACACAGGAAACACAGAATTCAATTTTTGAAAATAAATCTTTAATAGTAAATTTTTATGTCTTATAAAGCTAATAAATGTGTTTTTTTTCTCCTAAGCATTTTTAAAAACCCTGTTAGACTAAAATTAAGTTTAATTGTTCAGGCTAAATGGATTGTTTTTTGCCAAAAGCAAGCACCTAAATACCTTAGTGTCTACCTGCTGCTTAATTTGTCTGTAATTATGTTTGCACCAGTCTCTTGTTTAACAAGGTTTAAATGCCCTCATTTGTCTGTAAATTAGTGCATTTAATAAAAGAGGTTGATGTCTCTATTGAAGTGACTTCTTCCTCATTACAACCTTTTTATGTGACCACAAAGAAAACTTGTAAGGACAAGTTTAAATTTGCTTTTAATGCAAAGGGTCTAAATCTTTCATCAGTTCTAAAAAAAGCTGTCTGAACTTTAGATAAAGATCTCTGTTCAGGCAAAAATAGTGAAGATGTAATTTTTAAAATCTGGTCTGTTCTAAAAATGTTTAAAAATAAATGTTATCAAGATTTCATTGCCTCCAAATGTGATTTGTCTATTTTAATCTTATGTAATCTTTAACAGATTGCTTACCAGAACATAAAAAATAAATACAAATCTGCAAATCTGGGTTGGTATTTTAACCAAGGCTAACATTGTGCAAAAGTTAAAGTGTTCAGTAAGCTCCTGATCTCTCCTATCACACTGCAGACCCCTGCTCCTCCACTCCACCTGTTCACACCACAGCAGACCACAGCTGCTCTCTTGTGCAGCTTGCTGTGATATATTTGTTTGTGAAGAATGCAAAACATTTGAGCAGCACTCTTAAGAATGCAAAATGCATTTGACCTTTGATATACAAGACTGAACGATAAAAACTCTCTGCACAGTTAGAAATGATTGTTTTAAAGTATGTGAGCTTCAAACCAAAGAGAGACAGAGTTCCTTCTCGGTCTCACCATGATTTACTTTTGGACGATGAATCAAACAAGTGTGAGAATTTCTGGCTTCCTTGCTAAATTTAAGGAGCAGTGTTGGAGTTGTTCTGATTGACAAAAGTCTGTTTAAACCTGGAGCCAAAATTATTTTTGGAGTGGAGGCTTTCAATTTGGTTGTGATTGAACATAAAAAAAACCCTAAGGTGGTGAAGTTTTCTTTTTGTTTTTGCAGCAGCTCTGACACCATGTTTATTTGAAATGACAGTTGTGGTCTTTTCCACTCAGCGGCTTTGCTTGTGACATTGTTTTCCCTCTGAGAACTACTGAGTTTGTGGCTCTGCAAATTATAACTTAGTGTTGCAAAACATCCCAAGACAATGCAGAGCAGCCCCTGGTGCAAGTTTTCTCAAACATCAGTTGGGAAATCCTTGGAGACACAAAAAGCTCAAACAGCAAAATATAGTAATCTGACATATGTCAGAAACTTGTTAAAAACTTTTAATCTTTTGTGAAATGTGTTTCTGCTAGAGCTGCATTCACCAGCGCCTAAAACGTCTGAACTTGTAAGAAACCAGAAAAAATACAGACAGAAAATTCAGATCTCATTTATTATTAGCTGCATTGCATTTTTTTATGAACACTAAAAAATTGACTATAATGAGCAACTGCTGAGAGAGAAGCTTGTTTTTTTTCTGATCTAAAGGATTAGTTGTTTCTGAACTAACCTAAAGCGCTGCCTGACAAACGGCTCAGGGTGCTGACTTAGGAGTCTTGTGTTCACTGGTGTCTGGACTATTATTAGAGCTAGCCTGAGAATCTGGTTTAAGGTCAGCAATCAGATTCCTGCCCCCTAAGTGATGGAGAAGAAAAGTGGGAAATGTCTCACATTTCTAATCATGTATGTACACCTTCACACATTTGCTGTTTCACAATTACTTCCTGAAAATATACCAGCAGTTGTTCTGCAGCACGTTTTACTCTCAGATATACACTCACCGGCCACTTTATTAGGTACACCATGCTAGTAACGGGTTGGACCCCCTTTTGCCTTCAGAACTGC
>JAUBOC010000077.1:13185843-13201430 GCA_032275365.1 Anablepsoides cearensis
GCAGTTGTTGCGATATGCATATTGCGATGCGATTTATTGCGATGACGATAAATTTTCGATATATTGTGCAGCCCTAACTGACAACAATATATATTCATCTATTTAAATAACGTGTGCATAATTAACATTAGCTATATTACAGGTTTTGTCTCTTCATTAACAATCTCAATATCCTTGATTCAAAATTTCTGATCGTGCTGGTCTTTAAGTACAGACCAACTTCATTTCATGTTATTAAAGCCAAGGTTCTTAAAACTGTCGTACTAGTACCACTGGTTGTACTCAGGATCCTTCTGGTGGTAGGCAGCTCAGAAGAATTTTTAGTATCAATAAGTTAAATAAGAGCTAATTAACAGTCATCACTAAAGTGTGATGTGAAGCTAAAACCACAAAGGGCCCAACAGATGAGTGGAAATGCAAATTACAAACTAGGCACCAGTTGTAAACTGCTTACAACTAAAGGGTAGTGGAGAACATTTTGAGAACTACTGTGGAAGCTGGAGTAGATGATGATTAACCGGTTTACTAGTACAATCTTTAATACATGTTAGCAAAAAACATATATTTAAGATATCTTAAAGTTGTATTTATTTGTTGTGAGGCAGAATAACAAAGACTGCTGTGTACGTGGTTCTGTTGTTAACAATAAATCTATGGAGCCATTACATTATATTGGGTGTGTTAAATAGTTATAGTTTGAGTTTGTTTAGTTACATCCAATATCAGGAGTTTTAAACATATCAGTATATGGTTAAAAACCAGTAGTACAATTGTGGTACTTCTAGAACCATGTATTTTCTGGGGCAGCAGGTAATTATTTATTATGTAAATTTTAATACAGTTGTTCTCAAACTTTTCATAAGTAGTGACAGATCTCGCCCCACAGATCACCACTTCCTCGAAGCATTGTTGTGAAGACTGCTGAAGTGGGAGTGTCAGAAACGGTAGGAGGTTATTAAGAGACAGAGGCCAATTTCAAGGTATATAGATTGATTTTTGATGTAGTATTTTCATAACAACCGAAGGTAACATAGTTACTTCATTGTGGTGTAGAATTGAACTATGTGCCTGGAAAATACATAATACACCCCTATAATGAAAGAAACAAAGTGTCACGTGCATCCTTGTCTCTGTTTGAGTTGATTAATGAATATGATGTAAATTTATTTTTGCAATAAAGTTAAAAAAAAAAACTTCACAAGTCACCTCATTGTTTCCTTTGTCTGCAAAATAGGAATAATCAACAGTAAAAATGTAAAAGAGGAAACACACTCACTCACGCGGAGCTCGTGCACTTACACTGGTCGTCCTGTGAGGCTGGTGTGCACGTGCTTCTGGAAGTCTGGATACTTGGAGGCCAGGTAGGCGAAGTCTGGAGGTTTGTCTTTGTACCTATTCCGAGGATGCATGGACTTGTTGAGAGCCATGTGGACGG
Organism: Anablepsoides cearensis; assembly: GCA_032275365.1. Taxonomy (NCBI): domain Eukaryota; kingdom Metazoa; phylum Chordata; class Actinopteri; order Cyprinodontiformes; family Rivulidae; genus Anablepsoides; species Anablepsoides cearensis. The sequence continues at coordinate 13,187,279 of JAUBOC010000077.1, forward strand.
GCCTGACGTCATAAAAATAAACAAAAACATCACAATCACGACAGTGCATAGACAAACCAGAAACAGACATGCCATGCCATGATGGCATTTTTGTCACAATGAAAATCGAATCAGATTTTAAAGTAGAAGAACAAATATTCAAACTACGATGAACACCCACAGAAAACTCTACTGTGCGGTAACAAAGATAACTTATACCTGACAGGTAAACAACCTTAAAACCGAAAACAAATCTTCACATTTCAAACCGCAGGAGCATCCTAGAGCTACTCTAAGCTAACCCGCTAAAAACTATGAAAATTTATTTTTCTACCTGCTTATCGGTTCAACAACTTTATCTGCTGGTCGATATAGTTCCCCTCTGGCGCAGAGTCTTTATGAAACAACAGCAGTCTAAAGAAAACATCTACAAATTGCCGTCGGTCCAACGTTTTCGACTTTTTGCAACTCTCTTCCTGTACGTCGTTACGTCACCGATCTACACTACTGCGCGATTACGTCACCCTAATGTTTACAATTATTTTTCTCGGAAAAATGTCCTTTTCATTTTGTATTTTATTTGAAAAAATATCTATTTAAAATATTTCATTGTGAACCTATTAGTGTTCCACTTTGTATTTTGACCATGTTTATCTCTTATCTAAAAAAAATAAAATAAAAAGTGTAAATGATCTGAGAAATGTCAGACTACTTTGGGTTTCATACAAGCTATAAAATCAAGTCAATAAACTCTGGCTCTTTTAGGGTAAAAACAAAGCAATTTTAGCAGGAAAACACAAATAGTGTTATTTTTAAAATGCTAGTTGTATCTGCTTGTATTATCATTATAAAAATGTAATAATTTAAATACAAGTCCCATGTGAATGTTTGATAAAACTTCAAGAGCGTTCTGAGGCCAAACCTTATTGAAAGTACAATCATAAAATGTAGTTTGACCCAATTGACACCTACAAACTTCAACAGCAAAACATTTTTAAATCAGTGTTTACAAGTGCAGTTTTAGCATCGGTTTTCTTTTCACATGAAACTTTCACATTTGAGTTTTGTGCATAAATGTGTTTATTAAAGTTTCCAATATTCTGATTGAATGACTGTTTTTGGGTCTTATTACTCCTCAACTACATTTTTTTGCTATTTCTCTCATAGTGAAAGGATTCTGTTTAACCTAACTGATTACATCATCATTAAACAAAACAAGGAGAATGGTCATAAATTTAGCTTGTTTAACACATTCTTCTTCTTGTCTTCATTATTTATTTTATTTATAACAAGCTTAACATGTCACAATTAACATGAAACAGTGTTTTAGGTGGAAAGCAAAGAAACTTAGATTTGAGCTTTAATTTGAAGGAGTAATATTTACACAATATTCCTCCTTTGTACTTGAACAGTGAATGATGTCACAATGTATGCAGTTTAAACTGCAAACCTCCCATTTTCTAAGGTTAAAACACCTGTTGTTTCCTCAAAAGAATCATTTCCATAACCAAGATTTAAAAAAAACGAGCAGAACACAGGAATGCAGATTTTCTTCTTTTATTATATCGCAAACAATAATGACATCCAGGTATATTGTTAACAGTTTGCTGAGTGAAGAGTGAGACCATAAAGTGGCAAAAAAACATCATGAGCTCTCTTGTTGTGCAGTCTGAAGCCCTCAGATGTGGTTCACAGGCAGCTTACAGAGGACGGGAGAGAGGGACAGAGGCCGGCAAGAAACCACCCACGGTACATTTAAGACCTGCCCGTGGGTCATTTCACCGGACCAAACCGCAGCAGCACAGGGATTGCTTTGGACCTGCGAAGGTCTAGATTTTCATCTGCAGTTGCATACAAACAGCAGTGTTTTAGAGATTTTTTTTCTTATTTTACAAGGATTATTGCAAAACACACATCAGCCTGGCCTCCTTACTTGATTCAAAGCAAGAGAGGGAACAAGTTTTTTATTTAGATGTTGTGTTCTGGCGTGATCCTGAGCAGACCCACTCATCATAGTGTTGATTTTTCAAGATAGACCAGATCGTACAGATGATATCTCCATTTTTGGCTTCATCTAGAACATTCAACACACCGACATCTCCATCGACCAAATTTAACTGATTCTCTCTTACCATAAGTCTTCATGTCAGAAATATTGGACAGAGCTTATAGAAAACAATATATATATATTAAACCTTTGAAATGCGGGCACTCATTAAAAGGGAGATATCAGGAAAAAGAGAGGATTTCTCTTTTGGGGCGCATTCTAGTCTGCCACAGTCCCAATGCATTTACAGAAGACAGAGGCTGTGAAATCTCCATCCAATAGCATCAAACACAACAAACCAGCCTGTCTACAAACCAAACAGAGCTGTCTGAACTCTAGCTAGCCAACCACCAACGTCACCTTTATTCATTTTGGATATACAGTTTCTATGTCAGTCAGAAAACATCACTGCTGACTTCATTCAGCTCTTGGCAAAAAAGGTAAATTGGTGCTCTCCTGAACCACAGTGAGTACAGTCACTTCATCAAACCAGTCGGTCTGATATAAAGGCTCGGAGCTTTTAGCAGACAGCTCTGCCTCTGGATGCAGGTCTACATGCAGCGGTGCCACGTCAACAGGTCACGTAAGGCTCCCAGCAGCCGCTAGGCTAGGAGCTGGAGGAGCAGATCACCACATCCAGCACACAGACGAAGAAGGAAAAACTCACCGCAAAGACGGAAGTCGAGACGAGAAGCGGTGGAATTTATTTACTGGAATGATATCAGAAAATCAGGCGGATGGCGCTTGTATTGTCATTGAACAAACGCGATGTGCAAGATTAATAAATCACGCAGGAGGCGGGATGTTTTCGTTTTCTGTCCTATGCGGTAAAGCTGAACGGTAGAGTGGCCTGGTTCTCCGATTCAGACTGAATGTGAGAAAAAAACACTAAAATAGGCGCGGGGGGGGTTCTGCTTCTGATCAAGGACCACCCTCAAATCTCAGATAAAACACGTCACCAAGTTCCGACTATTTTTCCATTCATTCATTCTCTTAACCCACTTTATCAGGAAGTGCATATCTCCTGCAGCCACTGTACGAGAGACAGGGGACACCCTGGACATGTCCCTCGTCCATCAAACCAGACAAAGAGTCGACCATTCACACTCTCACCCACACCTAAGGGTAGATTTAGAGTTGCCAAATAACCTCACATGCATGATTTTGCATGATGTAAACCCTAAACGTGCACATGGAAACTCCACCCAGAAAGACTGGGAGGCGATCCTGCGACCTTCTAACTGTGCCTCTGTAAAGCATCAGATTCTTATTCTTTTTTTTTTTACGATTTTATTTTTTTTTTCTCAAAATCATTTAATTCTGCAAGACATATTTAGAAATTAAAGATCTTTGCACATCCCAGATATTAAGCTGGGCTGGGGAAGGGAAGGGGGGGTGGGCTCACTTTGACTTTCTTCCACAGGTTAGTTTTGGACACGTTTTGTGGCACAGTGACACAATTTAGCATCAATATTCACACGCTTCCTGCTCCGCGTTTTTCCAATTGGAGATCCTAAAGCGAGCCGCTGACAGCTTCTTGCAAGAAGCCTCACACAGCCACTTTATTTACAAACCAGACAATCCATCTAAAAGTCCAGCTGTAGTTCATCAGCCACCGAGAAACAAAGCAAAACATAAAGTACAAAGCTGTTCGAGCCCACCCAGGTCCAAGGACGACAGTATGAAACATTTGTATTTACAGCCATTAAAATATAACCTAGTTCCACATAAAGAGAAATGGTATGCACACTCGAGAAGTGATGTTATAAAGCTACAGATTATGTCGATAATGAAGCCCCACGGACGTCTCTTATATGCTTTTCCTGCCTTTGTCTCTCAAACGTGTCACCAAGCTAGGCACCAACAGACTACGACAGTGAAGGAGCAGGAATAACATCGAAAATAAACAAAATCCTAAATAAAAAAATAAACAAAAATAAATTTTACACATAAAGACACTGTCATTTCTTAAATTATCATTTTTTTTTGTTGTTGTACTTTTTAGTGCCCTTCGTTTCACACCCAGTCGAAAACATCTGCCTTCAGGTTGGTTGGTAAGGCTGTGTGACAGACGCTCAGCCCAGTGTTAAACCTATGGTACTTCTAGACAAACGTTATGTAAATTTACAGTATACAATTCTGGATTACCATGCAAGAATACTTTTTTTTTGTCGTGTGTAACATTTATTAGCTCAATCTACATCCAGGAATAATTTACAAAGGAGGACAAAAAAAAAAAAAGTTATTGGACCGGAGAACGCAAAGGGTAAATTATGGTGGCGAGTGCAGCTGAAGGAGATGACGATGTGCGGGGTGAGTTTTAGGTTAGGTGATTGGGTGAGGTGGGGGTTAGGATAAAAGGGAGAGATGGGGAAAGCGGGAGGGTGGGATCCAGAAGAGCGTCTGGGTAAAATCGGGGTGGTGGTCCAATCTTCCGAGGTCCAAATCAGCGACACTCCCATACTTTTACTGTTTGATCTACGCTCCCGGTGACCACGAAGGGAGCAGACTTGTGGAAATCTGCAGTGGGAAGAAAATAAAATAAAAAATCCTCAAGAGGAGAAGCAAAACTATGAAACCGTCCAATTTCAGGGATTAAGTCCTATGCTTACCCAGAGAGGTAACAAAGTGTTCGTGGGCACTCAGAGTTTTCATGCAGCGCTTGTTCTTGTAGTCCCAGATCCTTAAGGTCTTATCATCTGCGCAGGTCACGATAAACTTGCCTCCGGGGTGGAAGAGGATGCCACGCACCCAGTTGTCGTGTCCAACCTGCGAGACAAAAAATCCACAGATGAATCTACGAAGCAAAACATTTTCCTGTCTTTTTCTTAGAGTGCAGATAAACATAAGTATAATATGAAAGCTATTATAACAAGGGTGTTTCTTTTTACCAGTGTCATAAGGCACAAGCCAATGCTAACGTCCCACATCTTGACAGTTTTGTCTCTTGATCCAGACAGCAGGAAGGGTCCAGGTTTACCACTCTTCTTGGTCTGGTCAGGTACAAAATACAGGAAGAATATGCAACAAACATTAGTCATGTCCATATCATTCAGTGAACATTTAATAATCTCAAAAAACACACACAAAAAAAATCTAATCTTCATGTATAAAACTACCCCTAATTTCATATTTATTTCACAACGTCTCAGCCCTTGTGGTGTACTCTCTGATGAGGAAATGGATTACTCGGGGACACATTGTGGCTGTGGAGCAAAGTGTTTTTCTCCTCTGACTCTGGTGTAAAAAAAACAAAAACAAACAAAAATAATAAACTACTGTTATGTATTGGCTTCGCTATGTACGACATACTGCAGTAGGGAGGGGTAAATTACGATGATTTATCCCCCGCGACAAAATATTTCAGTTATATACAAGAAAATATTGAAACTTATTGTGGTTGTACATTAAAAAAATATCGGTCAAGATTTACTCGTGTAAAATATGTACCAATTTATGCCATTATACACACATATGGTAAGTTTTTTAAAAGAATGGAAGGCTTAAGACTTTATTTTGATTTTTTTTTTTTTTTTTTTAACCAAACTGCATATCCTTCCACATTTTCCCCAACAGCCTGAAAACGTTTTTAACAGAAGTCCAATTAACAGTTTCACAATCCGGTACAACATCAAGTCTGATTAACAACAAGAAGAACGTTAGAAAGCTGTGAAGGAACGCTGCAGGTAATGATTTTTACCTGCCCAGTGAGTGTGACTCACTAAAACACAGGCAGGTGTAGCGGAGAATTAATATTTAGGGAAGCTGTCCTCCTCTGGTTTGGTTTGTTGACTTGTTATCACAGCATTTAAATTGCAAAGCATGTTACAGATTCCCCATCAAACTTTAATGAGTTTTATGTTAGCATTAGAGAGAGAACACATAACATATTTGAAGGCTGACATTTGCAGCACATTTTAAACTGTTTTAATTCAAACACTAGTTACCAAACTACTAATGAGAAAAAGATGACTTGTTTTCATCTGTGTGCTCGTTCTGTAACTTATTTTGAGTTTTAGCAGATGCACGTGCAGCATGAACAGCAAAAATGTTCCTGCCCAACATGGTTTCATGTTTGAAACAAGTAAAATGTCATTTGAATACCAACTGTGCCTCTTTAGATAAATCATAAGTGGATGTTTTATCAGCCTTTGTGCCCTGCGTGAATAAAACTTTTAGCGATAGCTACGCTCATGGTTGACCAAAATAAAACTGCCTTTAAAATTACACCAAAAAAATCAAGCTTCTGTGCAAGAGAGCACATGTTGGACTAGGACAACTGCTGCAAGCAAAAACAATCTATTTTAATCTGTCAAGGCTTTAATTGTACACAGTGGCGATCACAAGGCATCAGGGAGGGGAGGGGGTTCTGATCCGACTGTAGAGCATGTGGTTATTCAGTCTGTTTATCTACACACACTGATCATTTCCAGCTGTCAGTCTGAGCGGTGACGTATGAGATCCACTGACATGTCAGCACACGTGGAGAGAAGATCATCTGACAGAGCGAGACGTTAAAACATTACAGCATCAACTTTGGAGACAAAACCACCAAACATTTGCTTTAATTCAAAGATCGTCTATTCAATGAAAGAGTGACAGCATTAAAGATTACCTGACGGCTCTGCATGTTTATGGGTCAACAATCGTCTCTTTTAGTGAAGATGTGTTTCTTACTGCACCGCTTGGTTACAGCCGACAGTAAATTTTGACGCTTAAATCTGATTTTGTTCCAGTTTCTTATCTTTTCATGGCGATTTAGACGAAACAGCACCTGATGATCAGTTACCAAACAGACGTCAGCAAATACAACGTGAGCCGAGTTCTGCCCGCAGACAGAAAAACACCACAGCGCCACTTCTGCACACAGAAACCTTAGATACCAGGGGTGGGGCTCTGTAGGCACCTCACAGCTCAACATTCTGACAATGCATCTAAAAAAAACATTTACCTTCCCTCCCCTCATCAGGTACACCATAAAAAACTAAAACCAGGTCTTTACCTCAGAGCCTGTGGCGTCTAGGATGGTGGGATAGGCGCTCTCCGGTGCCCAGGAGATACACTCCACCACGTGTTCGTGCTCCCGCAGCTCCGCCTTGCATTCTTTGGTGGCCACAACCCAAACGCGGACCGTTTGGTCGTTGGAGCAGCTGGCGATCAGCGTGCCGTCCTGGTTGGGCCGCACCATGCGCACCCACTCCCTGTGACCTGTGAAGGTCTTCACGCAGTAGCTAATAGACAAGAAATTACATTATTGCATCAAAGTGGTTCAAAAAAATGACTAGCATTAAAAAAATGTTTGTTTTTAATCATACCCAGTTGCGACTTCCCACATTTTTATAGTTTTGTCCCTGGAAGCTGAAACAATGTGATCTCCGTTGGGCATGATGGCTACAGATGAAACATTGTGGTCATGTCCTGCAAAACAAAATATAAAACTTAGAGGCAGAGCTTAAACAAACAAACATTTTGAAAGTAGTGATTCAATCCTTTTTGTTCTTCAAATGTCCATTAAATCTGCTCTTCCACAATTTTCCACGTTGTCAGCATCCAAAAGAAAAGAAAAAAAAAATGATGATTGGCTCACGCCAATTAAACGGTCAAACAGAGAGAGAATGTGCAGGAGCTCATTTCGTTTCACTCAGAATAAGAGACGCCTAATTACCAAGACACTGGGCCACATTTAAGCTGCTAAACAGATGAAGACAACAGTGAGGAGGCCCTGAAAGGCCAGATTAGCTGCGTGCATGTGTCTGTGCACCTACGCAGGCCATGAGAGAGTAAAAACGGGTGGCGGCTGCACAAAGAAGAGGATTTATTAAACTGCTGTCCAGATCAGCAATAATCTACTTCAGTTGGGCTTCAAGATGTCTTTAATATGAGAGAAAAGAAAGAGCTTTGGGTTTTAAAAGAAAGAACGTTTAAACAAATAGTTTTTTTATTTGGGAGGTGAAAAAAGGAATGGAGGATACTCCACAGGAGTCTCAGTGAAGATCACTCATCTGTTTGAGGAAGTGTGCCTGCTGCTCATACAATCCTTTCCAAATAAATTAATATAAAAAGACTGGCTACCATGAAATCTGCTGCTTGCTTCTATAAAATACATGATTTGCAACACTTGCATAAATTAAAAAAAAAACGCCATTACAACTTCTGTCTGGTATGCTCTTTTTTTTTCCATTAATATTCAGTTATGGGTGCTTTACAGATTAATACAGTGGGGTCAAGGTTCTGCCTTTTTTATTGAGCAATTAGGGTGTTAAAAATGTGGAGTATGCTCTAAAGATCCTTCCTAAGAGGCAATTTTATGGTCTGAAGATGTATTCAGATGTTAGGGCATATTAAATTGGAAATACTCCCACATTTAATATAAAAAAGAAAAACTGAATCCACGTAGATTCATACAGACGTGATTGTTTTGTTCCTTCTGTCAGAGCTCTGAACTGGAGCCTGATTGCAAGTGACAACAAACACTGTTTGCGGCACCTGAGCCTGGTGCAGAAGTCAAACAGGATTTAGACAGCAGTGATCTGCAAACAATAACAGAACGGGCGCAGCTCAAGGCGCCGACTGCTTTATCCTCCTACCATGCATGGTCCTGATGCACTCGAAGCCCTGAAAGTCCCACAGTTTGATCGTCATGTCAGCGGAGCAGGACGCCAGCAGTTTGCCGGACTGGTCGAACGAGATGTCCTGCACCGAATCTGTGTGGCCTTTCAGTGTGCGCTCAAAGTCTCCCGTCTCATAGTCCCACACCTGAAACAGAACAGGACATTCTTTCATTACTTATCACAGCATTTGCAAAGATTACTGACACACAAAACGAAGTCTGCTGCACTGAGAAACATGTTGGCTCTTCATTTTTAACACCGTGTTGCCTGAGCATAGACATGATAACTGTAGTTAAACATTAAAGTATATTTTAATTTAATCCAGCGTTTATTCACTTTACTTTGCAGACAATATGTAACCCCTGCACTTTATGTTAAAGCCAATGCAATAAAGTATCATTCTCATGCAGATTTAATGAATAAATCCCCCCCACTTTATTGTGCTAAGTTTGTCACTGCCAGTTGGGGGTGTAGACAGAATATGGTGTGAACAGCAGCCTGCCTGATTCTTTAGCTTGAGAAAGCTGTTGCGTCTGTGGCTTTTGAGCAGACAGACGGTTTGTCACACAAGGATAAACCCTCCTTGGTTCATCTCTTGGGGTGAGGGGGATTTTGACCAGACGGTGAGAGGAGACCTCCACCCTTTCCTCCCCCATCCTTGCAGTTCTCTTGCCTTTGCTCCAAAACGAAGCGACTGATGGCCTTTAAGTGCAAACATATTACTTTATTTTTTTAATAAATTGTTCACATATTTTATGTTATGATGTCCAACATTCTTATGACTATAAATTGCTGAACACAGCTTCTGTATTTTCCTTCTTTTAAAGTGCAGACTGAGTAAAGTTCATGTTATGTCTGACTGTCCACACATGTGGGAGATGATCATTTGCATTCTGTCCACAGCAATAAAAAGAGTTTACAAATGCAAAGCAAATGAGATTTATTTCCATTTAGTTAAAACTGACAATACCACAATGTCCCTGACACATCTGAAAGTTCACCTGTACCTACCTCAGTTTGAACTTTCAATTCTATCACTATGTGTTACAGTTTAAAGAAGGTAATAACAACACTTTATTGACTTCAGTGCACAAATCTTTTTTTTATCTAAAGAAATAAAAACTGACACAAACTAAAAAGACCAAATGTTGGCAAGTTTTATAAAAGACATGACCAACATCAGGAGGACTCTTATTTTAAAATTAAGCCTGCATGATATTAGGAAAACCTAGGATGTAACTCTGCTTAATATTGTAATAATTCTGATGTGTTGATGTCTTTCTGCTCTGGCTTCAGAGGAAAACAACAACTAAAACCTAATTTCAATTCCAACATGACAGTTTCATTTAAACATTTAAAAAAAGGCAAATAGACACAGCGGCTGTATTAGCACTGGAACTACAACACAGATTCTTAATGATTTTAAAACATTGTCCCCATTAAACATTTTCTGATGCTTTAAATATTGATTAAACGCCCCTTACTATCAGGTTATTTTACTTAAATGTTTATTTTGACTCCATTTGACTGGTCAAATACTTTAAGCTGCTGTGTGATTGACAAAATGCATTTATGCAAACATTTGAGCCAACAATTAAATGCAGTTTACCCAGTTTTTTTTGTGATATACCTACTGCACTACTGCAGTATTAAAAACTTCACAATATTTGCAAAAGAATAAAATATTGCAATATGTTTTGAACGGTCACAAATAAAACTTCTGAGTATTTTTTGAATATAATAATGCTAAAACATTTTTCAATGTCAGACATTTCCAAAACTGACCTAATGTCAATGTCAATGTATTTGTATAGCACATAAAAACAACAAAAGTTGACCAAAGTGCTTCACAATTCAGCCAAACGAATAAAAACGAATAAAAACAACAAAGCAACACAGAAATGCAAACAATAAGATCAATATAAAAAGAAAAGACATTTAAAACATTAACTTTAAAAGAATCTCAAACTAAGTAAAAATAAGTTTTAAGCAGAGATTTAAAAATCTCAACAGTCTAATCCTTCCTTAAAAACAGTCAATTAGATCTAGATATGCTTCTAGATTTTTTTTACTATACATATAAAACAAGAAAAAATGAGTTACAATGCTGATATTTTTGTTACCTTAGGAAAAATATTATTCAGCTGTTTATTCATTTTAAATGTCTACACCTACTGGCTCTTACACAGGAGTTTGTTATTAACAGACACTTTCATTTTGGTTGTCAAACATAACAGCATGAATAGAAAAAAAAAAAAACATCCTCCATAAAAGCCAACAAGCTTTTCAGTCTGTGCTTCTGTGTAAATAACTCAAGGGCTAGTTTTTGTTTAAAATTTAATAGAGCTTTAAGGGGGGAAAGTAGGACAGAGAGGGGGTCAGACTGGGCCACAGAAAAAAAAGGTAACAAAAAAAAAAAAAAGCTGAGCAGAAAAGAAGGGCTGAATTTTTAAATCAAGGTCCGACTGCTCCAGAGGGATGAACGGCTGATGGAGGGTTGTCATGGTGGGGCTGTTAACACTTTAAGTGGAAGATAAATGAGGCAGGATGCTAGGAGGTGGGGGGGGGACTACGCCAAAAACTAAGAGAGGGGTCCCTGCTGTGTGGGTGTAGCCAAGTAGGAAATGTACAAGTGTCTGTCATTGTCTCATGAATAAAAGATGTACAACAAACAGCTCAGCAGAGTATTGGCATTGTGCGGTCAGGTGGTGGAAAGATGCTGCAGCAAAGATAGTCCAGAAGCAGACAATGGAGTTTATATATGGAATGTAGAGAGAAGACAGGGAGAGATGTGTTTGTGTAATCCAGGCTGGATCTAAACCAACACAGATGGAAGGCTGGAGGAGTCTAAGATATTAAGAAAACAATCAGGAATATTTAACAAAGTAACAAAAATGTTTTGTGTGACAGAGCTATCCATAAGTTAGCAAGTAAAAAGACCCCATTTTCTTCTCTTGTTTTGCATTTTAAGTTCATCTGGGGTAGATGTTTAAAAACAATCAACTCCAAACTAACAGTAACAATGAGTTTTGATCACCTTGTTATACCAAAGCACATCTATGAGGAAGCCGCAAAATAAAACAAATGTTTACAAGCTACCCGAAGCCATGCTGTATAAATAGAATAATGTGAAAATGTCAGCTTTATCGCAAACATCATACAGAAAAACATTAGCATACTTGAGTCTCACTCATACAGAGGCACAGCTGTGCAAGCTGGGAAAGGAAAGACATCTGAAGAGCAGATTGGATGCAAATATGTGAAAGTTGTAGCTAACTGACTCAACTTCGTTTATCATTAACACCTCCGTTTTCATCAATACCACTGCTCACAGAAATGACCTTAACCTTAAATGTAAACAAATGACTCACACTTGTTGGCAACAATGTTGATTTCACTCTTTATAAATTATGTGGTAGACTTTTGGTAGTGGATGAGTATTTATTGGTTATTTTTTATCAAAGTTGATGCCCATAAAATTTTCAAAACATTAAAAAAAATTGTGCATCTTGAAAGCTATTATGACTTTACCAGAGACGCTATAAAAAAATCTGTTTTTGCACAAGATGCTTTGATCCTCTTAAAGAAAAGGGAGGTAAAATAACTTTATTCATCTGCATATAGGCCTTTTTTCAACACAAAAACCTCTGTCTAAGCATCACCTCTGGCCTCCAGCAGGACTGACCTTTATTGTTGCGTCCTCAGAGGCCGACACCATGACGCTGAAGACCGGGTGGAAGATGACGCGGGTGATGGGACTGCGGTGGCCACTCAGCGCATACCTTTCTGGGGGGCGGGGGATCCACTCTTTGGGGTCACGCTTTTGACTTACGGGCCCACCCAGGGTGATTTCGTCTTTAGCTTCATTCAGTTTCGATTCAAGTTCCATCACCTGTCCAGATGAACACGCTGCAGGTTAATCATCTGTTTGTAATCATTTTATGTTGAGAAATGATGGAGTTGCAGCTATTTGGGTCAAATAAATAAAGTAATGTGCAACCTCATGCATTGCTAGATGTCACGTTCAGAGTGACTCTCAGTTACAACCACATTAAATTAAAGCTCAACAGATGTAAAATTAACTCAGTTATAGAAAGACTATTGTTCTTTCTCCTTTGGGTGATAATTACACAAAGGAGGAGAAGCGAAACATTCACGAGACAAACTTTTATGATCGTTATGAGTGTTAGTTTTTAAAAGTTGGGTCTGATTTTTCAGCACTTATGTCATAAGACTGTAATCCCTACAAGCATTTCTTTTAAAAAGAAAAACACCCCACAAACCTTCTTTTGTAATCTGATGACTGAGGTCCATTTTTTTTCCAAAAGACCTGCATACTTCTTATCCAGTTCTTCATTCTGTGGCGAAACAAGAGGCTATCAGACAAAAGAAAAGCCAATCAGAGTCACGGGCTCAGAGTAATCAGTGGGGGCTGAGGAATGAAGGGACGGCATGCTGAGGTCTGCGGCTATAGTAAGAAAGAACATGGACTTATTTACACGCCGCACACATGCAAAGGCTGGCTGCCAACCTAATGTACAACACACACACAGATGCATACTTTTACACACAAACACACACATCCTAGTCCTAATCCTCCTCACACGAGCTAATCTCTTGCAGAAAGCCTTAGGCAGCTTACTGCCACACAGCCGGTACAGACCAGGCAGCCGAGGTGGAAGTTAACTTGTGGCCTTCCTGGCAGACAGCAGTCTGATTGCTCCTGCAGGTTAATACCATGAGCTGGTCACTATGTTTTACATAATAGAGATGGCACGGACACTTGCTTTCTTACTGCCAGGTTTTATTTTTGCCTTTAGATAATAAGGCCATAAACTCATTAAAAGCTGGATTTGACCAGGCTGTGGTTCCAAGACACTGTAAAAAAATATATAAACAGGAAAATCTTCAGTTGAAGTCTCACTGAACTTTGAGTGTTTGCGACCAAGCCACTACTGGGCTGTGAAAGGCATTAGAGTTGGCCAAGGTTTTCAATTTACAGCTTATTTTTGTGTGCACAGCTTGCAAAACTGTATTCTAGGCCATGCAGGTTATTTCACAGCCTATTTCTGCTCCCATCGTGCTCACTTTGGCCCACTTTGTACCCACCTTGGCAGCTGCCTCCCCACATTTATGAGTTAATTTACTGAAGTACAATTGATAAAACAGATTTTGACCAGGTTTTTGAATGAATATTTATCATTGGCATGGTTAAACCTGGACATTCAGGGATGTAGCCTCAGATGTTTTTTGTCATGCAATGTCAAAATATAGTTTTAAATTTTACAGAAAACAAATTAAGATTGGTTTGAGATGCATTTTAGAGCCATGTGATTATCTTGGGAAAAAAAAAAATTCTTCTTGTTTCCCTTCACTGCTCTGTCTGGGATTTCTCCCATAGATAAGGATTACTTCGTTTTTTTCGTCCGGGCCAATACAGAACAGAACGTCGATTTTCTGCGCAGTGTCTGCTTGTAGTTTATTTTACCTGGGCCAATCAGCAAACAGAAGGCGG
>JAUBOC010000077.1:13207401-13221443 GCA_032275365.1 Anablepsoides cearensis
GGGTGACCCTACCAGGGGCATGAAGCCCCCGACAACATAGCTCCTAGGATCATTGGGACACTCAAACCTCTCCACCAAGATAAGTTGGCAGCCCAGGGAGAACAGCAAGTTCTGTTCACAAAAACTTTTACTGAAAAATGTAGCAGCTAAATTCATAAAAGTATTACAGAAAGTATTATGAAAGACTTTTGCCACGTCCCAAGCTGACCGCTCGAACATGTTATATGGTAAGTAGCTCAACTCTACAGGATTTGAGTCGTCCCTCAATGCAAATAAAATTCCCCTTTCAATGGATTACTTCATTATTGCTGTCCATGTTTTTCAATGAGCAGAAAGCACAAACCTTCAATCGTACAAATACAATCAAATTTGAAGCTGCTTCTCAAGGAAAAACAAAGATTTTCAACCAGTCTCTTGAAAACTGTATTTTCTACTCATTACTGATTTAGTACAGATAGTGTGATGGAGTGGTACTGATGGATTTTAAACCATGTTCACAGGATTACTGATCAGACTAAAGTCAATGCACTCATGCTGTTTTTAACTATTTGGATCTGATGTAACATTATACTTTTACTTGCTCCTTATCTTTTAAACCCATCCAAAACATTTCATTTAAAAATATAAAAATAAGCAAGTATATGACTCTAAAAGATGATTGTTTTTTTCTTTTTTCAAAAAGGTAAAATTAAGTAAAATGAAGGAAATAATAATAATAATATTCAGAAAATACAAGTTGTCCAAGTTTCTCTTAATCAAAGTGTTTGGGCTGAAAAGGTAACTTCTCCTAGTTTGAACTTACAAAATATGGTAAATTTTGTAGTGTGCTGTAGGATTATATTTTAGGTTAAATGATTAAAAATGTCTAACAAAAAAAAAAAAAAAAGTAAACCAGTTTCTCTAATTTCAAAACAAAGCCACATGTGGTGACTCTATATAAAAAAAAGCTCAAGAAGCACATTCATATTCTGAGGATCACTTATTATGGTATACTACTAGGCTTAATATTACATGTAAAAAAGCAAACTGCAATAAAAAAATCCTTTAACTTCAACACACTCTAGTTCTAATGCTGAAACACGAGACACATTTAACTAAGAGATAAGAAAAAGTAGGCTGGTAGTTAAATTAACCCTGAACCAAACAGATGATTACTTCAAAGAGAGCTAAATAAACAAAAATCATATGACTCACTACCCAATAAAAAAGTAGAACACTGTGAAATCTGTGACTGGATGAAGAGGAACACCCCTAAACAAGCTTTTCACCTCAGAGCAGTCAGTCACTCAGTTTAACCCAGCACATCGTTTTATAAAACGAAAAGAGGTAGAAACAACCTTCGCCTAACTTCTGCTCATAACAAAGCCTCTTATAAAAAGGTGATTGACATAAAAGTCGATGGTGGTGAAAAATAAAAAGTGGTAAGCTTTCACACAGGTTCAGAGAGCTGCAGAGAGGATCAACTATTAAGCCAGGAGAAAACTTCAAAAGGAACTTAACCAGAGGCTTTTTTAAAAAAGGGATTCAGAGAAAAGAAAAGATCCTGCAAACACTTTCTTTTTACTAAGCGTGGACGGCAAGCAGGAGGAGCCTGAAAATCAAACCACACACCAAAACACACAACAAACACGCTGCTTGTATGAAGGGTGTGGGACTTCAGAATGTTTTCTTTCACATGGTGATGACAGAGTTTTATTGATTTAAGAGATGCCGTACTCAAATATACTTTCATTAACCATTAGTACACAACCCTATAGTACAGCATGAGATCAGATTTTTAGAAAAAGTGAATAAGGTCAACTTTGTATCAACATCATTATTCCAACATAGGACAGTTTGTATAATTATATTGAATGCAGACAGAGACCTCCCCAAAATTCACAATACAAGACAAATAATTAAAGGGTAAAAGGAAATACATCTGCAAGTTATTATTCTTCACAGTCAGTAGAATGCATTATTTGTGAGTTTTTTACTTAAAAATAACAGTTTCTTACACAATGGCAGTCAAAAACTAACAGGATGCTAACAAGTCATTAATAAACAAGAAGCTCTACATGACAAAAAACAAGTGTTGGAAAACAAGTGAAAAAATAAGCTCAATGACAAAAACGTTAAAGTCCAGATAACATTAACTGCTTCAAGGCCAGTCAATTTGTGTCTAAATCTTTGGAATCAATAAAAACATCAGATCCAGGGATAGACATAACCATTGTTTAGGTTGTCCGAGACAACCTATTGTCATTTCGGACAACCAGATCTCACCTCCAGGTTGTCTGGTGGACAACCAAGAAAAAAAGACCTGGATTAAAGTTTTCCGCTGCGGGGGTCCGCCATTTGTAAAAATGAACAGGGGAAAATAAACTTGCCATAAGGAAGCAGCTCCTAAAACTGTCAACCTGGCGGACTGAGAACATTTTTATAAAGTAAACTTTGTTCACAGAACAATATAGCCTACTTATTAAATTACATTTTTCTTGAAATTTCTTTTGGACAACCAAAATGTTTTGCAGACAACCAGATTCCGTCAACAAATTGTCCGCTGGACAACCTGAAAAAAATCCTTATGTCTACCCCTGAGATCCATATTGCTCTATGAAAGCTGAGGACTAACAAAACAGCTGGTTAAAAAAAACAAGATAAGAGAAAGTGTCCCCAAAAAACACCTGAATGCTTCAGCTCTGAAGTGACAGACTTTTGTATCGATAAGGGAAAGTAAATGTGGACTGTCAGGCTAAGAAACAAACAAACTTGGGTTTTAAACCAACTAATAATTGAACAATGTTGATTCGTCAGCAGTAAATCACCACCTGCTGCCAGCTCCACAACTTCAGTCACCTTCTCTAATTTGCTTGTATTAATTTCCTATGGGACAGGAGCAGGAACAGAGCTTATAACAGGAGGACATATCTTCTTTATTAGCCATTATTGTCCAAATGAATTTATTTAAAAATCACTCTGTAGAGCTCATCATCATCTTGCTGCATTTTGCAACCAAACAAAAGTTTAATAAACTATGCAAAAAGGGTGCAGTAGAAAATGTTTGGATGCGCCTCAATTATGAGCTTAAGCCCCTCAAAGAGCAACATTATGTGTGAGACTTCTGGTAATCCAAATGAATCGGAGGTTTCAGCATCTAATATCTAATATTTATGTGTTGGTTTGAAGAACATTAAGCTATGTTCACACTGCTGGCAAAAGTGGAACAAATGTGATTTTTTTTTTCCTTACCAATATATGACGCATAACAAATGTTTTTACAACATTGTGAATGTGACAAATCTTATTTATTAAATCCAACACAAGTCTTTTTATTTGTGGTACTAAGTCTGATACTAATCCAGTGTTCAAAGCAACTTCAGTCTGAATGTCACATTTCATCTGAGTTGAGGTGAAGGGTTTAATGTTATCCAGTCATTGATGTTATCAATACCAACACTGTGCAGTTTATATCTTGGAACTCTTGCTTATATTTAGAACAAATCAGTTGTCCAGTTGCTTCATGATTGAATGAGAATCACATCATGACCAATGTTGGCATCGGATCAGATCGATACTAGTATGATGGCATCAATACTTTCTACTTCCAGTACGTCGCAACCCAATGAAGCAGACAGGAAGAGGTAGATTCAAGAGTAAACACTGGATGAAACAAGCATGTCAGTTGCTCAGTTTCAGAATTGATCCACATGTTAACATGTGAAACATTGATATTTACTTCTGTAAATGTGAACAACACACAAAAAGAAATAATCTAATATAAAAAAAAATCAGAATTGAAATTTAAGACTTGCAGTGTAGCTTCAGAAGCCAGGTGTTTAAACAGGTAAATGCAAGGTCCACTGATAATAAAAATGAAAACTAATTTTTACTGCTACTGTCTACATCTGAGAGTGGCTGTGTTATGTCACTGCCTTCACAGCCAGAGGAAAATGGAAAATATTATAAAAAAAAAAACACATGAACTATCTTGTTGAATAAGAAATGGATGTGGCGGAGGGTTTTTTTCTTTGTAAAGCAGAGACAGCACAAAAGCAAAGGCCCATTTGCACACGGTGCCTCCAGGGCTTTTAGAAGAGCAGTTTGTGTTCTGTATTTTATTTTTACAACATGCTGCCAGGGATAAGTCCCCTGACCCTACAAAGAAACACAAATGTGCTTTCATGGGATAAATAAATGGCAAAAAAATAAGAGTTTTTGTGAAGATGCTGCGTAAACAACATCTGACTCTGATGCTGACAAACCTGCATCAGGTTTAGAGACAAAGATAATCTAAGTTTATACCAGAAAATCAGGGAGCTAGCTTAAAGCATTGATGCTTAATATTAACACTTTTGATTTGAAGCAAAATAATTGAACAAATTGCATCAAATGTTTGCTCTGATGAACATTCGAACGGTTGAAACTGGTTATCCCTGCAGTCATTTGACAGCTTCAAACACAAAAATAAAATAGGCTGTACAGGAAGACGGCGACTCAAAGAAACAACTGTAGACGAGGTCATTCCAAAACAAAGTAAAAAGGAGGGAGGCCAGTAAAAGAAAATTTGCATGAATAGCACGCAGTCTGTCAGTTACTGTCCCTGCTCTCCACGCTGTCGGGCTGTTTTGTTTCTATTAGTCTTCACAGCACGACAGAGGCAGTTAGGAAATGATGAGATCTTAGGGGCATTTTATGGCCGAATCAATGAAAGCACTAACTGAGCAACGGGACTGCACCGGTGGGTGGAACGCAACAGATACTTGAATGCGGCTTTAGTGGTCCCTCAAGAGTTTCCTGAAAGCTCTGACCCCAAACACACGTGCAACAAAAACAAGACCTTGGACAGCGGGGGCGGTGAGTGATGACTTAGGTGGGGGGGGGGGGGGGGGGATATTCTTCTGAATAGCATTGAGGATTAGCATTCTTATAGACGTCTCCATACCAGCAACACCTTGCATGGTAGCAACCACAGACACTGAAAGACTGCCAGGAATGTTGAGAGCCAGCATGCCTCGCATTAGGCTGAGACAGAATATTTAAGATTGGTTGATGCAGGTGGAAGATCAATACATTTTGCAACCAGAAAATCATAATTTATAAATCAACAACTGTAGTCTGACACATTTGTGAAACACATTATGAAAGGTGTGCTGACAACTTACAGTTCGTCTCGTTGCCGTTGTGACAGCACCATGGTGACAGGGAAATGTGGGTGGGGTCAGCAGGTTAAAAGTGAATCTTGTGCAGTTTCTGAGCTCTCCTCGGCCAGGAGATGAGCTGCGCTGAGCCACGTAACACGGACAAGAATCGGCTGCGTACTCCAGCAGCAGCCGGTTGTTTTTTTTTTTTTGTTTTTTTTTATCCAAACAAAGACTAAGAGGAGGGGATTGCAGGAATCTGTCCCCCCCACCACCACAGCTGGGTAACTCCAGGGACGAGACAAACGGCGATCCTGCAGACCAGTCACCAGCCAAGTCTACACTGCATCTGTGGAGCATAAAAAAACAAGGAAAAGTCAGCATTAAACTGCAGGAAAAAAAGGCAGAAGAGGAAAGAAAGGAAAATTATCCAAGCATACATATGAAACAGACATATTTTAAAACACCTCTTTTTTTCTGTTGTTCTTCTATAACATCTAGTCTATGCCATCTACCTTATTATCTGTCACGCCACCAGTCTGCTTCGGTCTAAACGGCTACAAGAGCTGACCCAATTTCTCAGACTAGCAATGTACTTCTCTTCACAGGTTGCCAACAGTAAAGAAAAACAGGACACATCTGAGGGGGCTCGAGTAACCGTTGTTCTCTTGGCAAAATCACCAGACTCTGCCACACGATAAGAGCTGGGTAGCTGGTTGATGAGGTAATAAAAGCACTGATGTAGGAAACAAACATAACAGAAAATGTGAAGAGGGTAGTCCATTTTCATTCTGCATCGTGCACTAGAAATGCACACTAATTAAAACTTGAACACAATTTTTGGTGATGCTTGTAGCATTTTTTTTCTACAATTTTGACTTTCTAAAGACGTGCGGAAGGTATTAAAGGAAAGCAGAAACCCACACCATGTAAAGTCTGGAGCAAAGACAAAAAACATGCTTGTTACGTTTCAGCTGATGATTCAATAATGACATTATAAGAATGAAAAGAAAATCTTCAAGCCACTTCTTTTTGTGTTTGCGTACAAAGAGCACAGCAGCCCGATGCTGCTAATGTCAGATTGTCCCAACATGACACAGAATGCTTTCTGCTTCTTTTATCAAGCATTTGCTCGTTGTGTGTATTTGCTTCCTGTTGTAGAAAACCTGCTCAACAGAAAGCAGACAGCCAACCTTTGAACCCTGATGTCACCGCCTGACAGCTGTCCAAAAGTCTGTCTACTCCTGATGGTGCACGGATTATAACGTTTCTGCCCTCTGCTCAACATCTGTACAATAATTCAGAACCACAGAACCAAAACAGATAAATACGTTGGCCTTAGGAACATAAGCAGAAGTCTGTACGTCGACATGAACTGCAAATATGAGTGAAAATGTGCAGATTTACTGTTTACTCTGTGCGTGGCAGCTGTCATTGCTGTATGTGTTCATAAATGTGTTAAATGCCCCTCTGTCACTCTCATTTGTAGCTTCAAAAATGAAAATGTTTACAACAGAACATAATCAAGATAATTGTCTTTGCAGAAAAGTGGAGAATGAGCTGCAGACACGGTGCAATAAATCTGTCCATTGATGGTTAGTAATGGTAATGAGTCTTCCTTCTATTGATTCTCTTGTCTTTGTGAAGCAGCAGGAACTAAACAATAATGGTGTGCTTTAAAGTGATTGCTGACTTAGTGAGAAGCAATTTGCTGATTAGTCCCATTGGGTTTTTGGTTGTTAAAATGTTCTATATTATGCATAACAGCAAAATATGTCCTCTTTTTTCTTAAGTTAAGAACAGAGCAGCTGTTGGGAGGGTTATGAGCCACACCCTTTACCCCATCATCTATTCAAAACCCCAGCTTTTAGAAAATCCTAATATTCAAAAGATACAGACAACTTAATACAGAACTGAAACAAGTAAAACTAAAACAACCAGAAATGGAGCACCTAATTACAAAAGACACCTGAGAGGATACAGAAAATGTTGATGACAAAGAGTGAGTGGCATAAACAAAAGTATCCCTTTAACGTCAGTGTAAATGTAGCCTCAATTTAGTTTAATAATTTCTAAAGGATTTTACTATATTAGGCTGTAAAGCCTTGCAGCTTTGCCTTATGGCACTAACAAAATCCAACAAACTAGATGCGTGAAACATTTTTGACATAACAAACACTCTCACGTTGGACCACACCCCTAAGGAACGCAGCACCAGAAAAACAAAAACAAAGCAAACACCAGGCCTCCAGTGTAATCTAACTGCTTGTGTGAAACAGTGTCCCACAATATTATCACACAAACAGCAGCAAAGCGTTTTAACAAAGCTGACGGTTCTGATACCAGTGTCACATCTCAGATTTCTCTGTTTTAATAAATCAATTGAGATAGTCATGCCAATAACGTAACTCAAACTTTATCGTGAAGCCAAGAGTGGTCATATCTGATTAAATACCTTTTAGGTGAATTATCTTTTAGTGGAGCTATGTCAGATAATTAGGATGAGAGAAGGCCTTAAAATGTCTAAAACTTGTAGTGCTGTATAAAAACTTGGTCCAGACTGTTATTATTACACAAAATGCACAATAACAACGCACTGCAAAACAGCCTGATCCAATATGCCAGATTTAGCCAATGGCTAAATTCCATCTACAGTCTCTAGGTAGGTAAAAACATAATGTACCAAAATAAAACACAATCAATACTATCAACATGAACTCAGGTTCCAAAAAAATTAAAAATAAAAAAAAATCAATGCAGACGTAGCAAGCAATGGCTGCTTTCTAGTTATTTCCCATACGGCAGATATAATCCTGCTGCAATTCATTAGGGCATCTGTTATGGCACAGATCACAAAAAACAATATTGATTAGAAGTCAAATGTACTCAGAGTCCCTAATCCTGATCAATAAAAAACATGCTGTGATGAGGAAGCTGAGCCAATAGTTTATTATTTTTGACAATGCACACAATCTGCACCTGCTGAATATACACATCAATAACTTGTGATTTGCAGTAAATATTAAACCAAAATGAAAATTTCATAATATTCAAACAGAATCTCTGAATTGGATCAGGTGCAAATTAATTAAGAGAGTCCAATGTAAACACTGATTTTCCACTTTAATACATGGTAAAATACACAAATAACACAGCAAAGTTTAATACTAAAACAAGCTACAACTGTGCTTTTTTATATCTGGTATATCTGATTTGTCCAGAATATTAAACTAATGCCAGTGAATTGAAATACAGCTCTAAAATTAGACTGACAGGGTTTGTTACAAAATTCAACACTTGTTGAAATATTTACAAGTTGAAAAAGTTTTATCAAAGGTAGACATTAGCTCAAAAATGATAATTCCGACATCCGATAGACTTTTGGGTTCATTGTTGAGACATCAAGCCAAATCGTTGACTTTTCATTCACCAATTATTCAAACTTCAAGCCAAAGCAGTCATTCCATAGTTTGACAGTTTCTGCTGGCAGCAGGAAGCTAACGAACAGTTAGCTGACAGAAAGGTCAACTTCTGTGCTACTGGAAGAAAAGCAACGTGGGTATCTGCCCTTCAGCCATTCATGAAGACAAACAGCTTCTGATTCTCATCACGGTCTGCTGACCTGAAATAAAGATGGCCTCCCAGCAAAAGTACGTTTCCTTTTTTTTTACTAGTAACACTTGTAGCCTTTAACTTTTACTTAATAACATCAACACATATAAATAGTACATTTAAATACACTAATAAATAGTTGCATATTCGGAAAATGTAGAGCTTTTCTCAATGCACTGCTTTCTTTTTGGGCATTTAGTGAGAGGGGCGGGGCACCCCCCTTTGATAAATAATGCCCGGGGGGAAATGTTGATAGATCAATAATATAACTTAAAATGTTATAACTTAATATCCACAGTCTGATATGCTGAGGAAATGGCTTAACAAAACCTATAGGTGTCTCTTTTTGCTAACTTTCCTAAGGGTTTCCGTATGTGGAGATCTGGAATAATTGTAAAGCCACATTTTTCCTGCTCACACCACTTGAAAATAACTTTTGAGGTCAGGCAGGGGTTTTACAAGGCAACGAGAGCCCACTGCCATGAAAGGAAATTAGTGCAGTGAAGGTGTTTGAGTTGTACACTTCAAAATGGCATCTACTTAAAAGAACATAAAAGAGGATTTCGATAATAAGCAAGCTTTCCACCCTCTGTTATCTGCCTTCCAGATAAATCAAACACACTGCATCATCTCATTAATGATAATGAAAATGTAATTCAGCACACAAAGCCACAGTCATTTCACAGTTAAATCTTAGTGCTTTAAAAGTAGCAATGAACATATATGTTTGAGTCATAATCTCCAATATGATCTATCTAAAACGAAGACTGATTAATTTAAAACAACTTCCAAGCTGATTTGTAAACATCAAAATTATAAATTGCCATTTTAGTCTCCCAAATCTGCTTCAAGGGGCCAAAACATATTTACAATTTTAATATTTGATCAATAGGTTAAGGTTCTGCCAACTAAGCTGACTTTTAATTAATGTAAAATTATTCTCAACCTCACATTAAGAAGTTTATTAATTGTAAAAGGCGATCACCCTCTTTGGTGCAGCCCACAAAATCTACTCTTCTGCTCTTGACAAGCTGTGTTGCTACAGCTCCACGTGGACTTCAGCTATTAATTTTGGTTCCTGACAACGACGCAGCTCTGTAAGCGGGAAGCTGTTACTGAGGAACCGTTTACTGGCAGACGGAAGGTTCTCAGCAAATTAGGCTACTGTAGCTTTTCTGTGGGACTAAAGCTGTGATAAACAGGAAAAACACTTAACTAAAAGGAAACCTGAAAACTGCACGACCAAAGATTTGAGACACAGAGTTTGATTCTGACTGAAGTGATGAGCTAATGGCTGGTCTGAGGGAGCTGAAGTGGACTGCTGTTAACATCTGAAATATCTGAATATATCGTTTGAGCATCGTCATCGAAATGTACGTGTGTGTAATTATCGCATTGCAGGCCCTGCGATGCAGGAGGCAAATTAAATCAACGTGTTCGCTAAAGACTAAACCACTGAACAGTTGTTTGTTACTGCTTTTATTTTGATAGGCTATTTCCGTCAGGGCGGAAGCAGGCAGCTTTGTGTTAAAAAAACGAAAACATTTATATTTTTTAAACTTCTGGGACAATAATGGCAACCTTTTTCATGTAAGTGCTGTTGGTGAATTCTCAAGCTGTGGAGGAAACTAAAAAGGATCTTGGCGAAAACAGAAAATAAGCAAATTCGCAGAGAAGTGGAGGAAAAGAGGTCAAATAGTTAATATTGAAGACTGACAAAAACAGAAACTAAGATAGTGGTAAAGCACAATTTATGTTTGCACATGATGGAAGGAAACAAGTCCTAAGGTCCCAGCACAATAAAAGCAAGCAATAAAAGATAACAAGAATAACTCAAATACAAACAATAAACATGCTTGCAAAATGCACAAAAAAAAAAAGCAAGGTAAGATCCGTGCAGGTTTATTGTCAAAAAGATGGCAGCATAACTTAAAGGTTTATTCAAGTTATCTGTTGAAAATTCCTGCATTTTGCCATATAGTTTATTTCTATAAATGCCTAGGCTGCACCAGAAGTGATATAGCTACCTGCTGTTGTCACTATTTACTCCAAAAAACTGTTAAAAAAAAAACTATATAAATGACTTGTAAATTGAAATTACAGTCAGATTTACCAATAAACACTATTTATCTCTACTGAGGTATTTTAAAAAGCTATCTGCAACAGGTAAGATATTAACTGTTCATAGACTTTCCACAGAAATCCACACTAAGTTTGCAAACATCTGTTGAAATGACCAAATAGCTCTCCCAGGTCATTTCAAGTAAGTGACAAAATAAAAACTGAAATACTCTTACCTGAGAGGAAAGCCTTTGTTTTTAAAGCTGGCTTTTTTTAATTAAAAGCATCAGATCTCAATAACTCATCATTATCAATGATCATAAGATTTAAAGGTGTGGCTCAGAACACAAAAGCATCCGGGCGCTAGGAAGCGGGATGGCAAAACATCACAAGCCAAAAATCAGAGAAAAAAATCAGACAGACGAGACTCTTCCTAGAAATAGCTCTCTCCTCCGATGTGCTCCACCCAGATTTTCAAGCACAGAGCCAACAAACCTGCGTGCAGCGCGGACAGCATGCAGACAGGACGGTCGCTTCAGCAGAGCATCCAGCGGCCGAGGAAACACGCTCACATTTACGGGACAAGTCACCGGACAGCCTAATGTTTTAATTACAAAAAACATCTTCACGATGCAAACCAGATGACTTTCAATACCCCACCCACCCCAAACACAAGCAGCAGCAAAGCAACATGCAAACTGTCAAATGCTAACACGTCACTGTTTATAACCATTAGGCTAACACCAACTGAATAGATCACAAACAAGGTTGGCATCGACCACAACGCCACAGAAAAACTCCCTGCTTATGCCACGACATGAAAGGCTCTCAAGCGAGGTGACACGGAATAAAGCAGAACACCGAAATGTTTACTATAACCGGTCAACCTGACGCCTGCACGAGCCGGTGTTGTGTCGAAAAAAGCACCCCCGAGAGTCGTGGCGTTTGAAGGCTGCTTGAATGAGAGAATCGAACGTCACAAGCAGACTTTCCCCCCACTATCATTAAAAATACAATTATCTAGTTATTTCATCTGACAGGCTAAGTTCACAGGATGCAGACGGTTACTTAAAAAATAAGATGTTTTTTAGCAAAGTATGAAGCGATGGCTTGTCAGGGCATGGGTACCTGAAAGCTTTAAACGCAAACTAGTATCATAATTAAATTATTTCAATGTCCTTAAGGGTACAAAATAGATATAATTGTACCTGCTACTTTTACTTGATTGTTTAGGGGTTAAATGTACCCAAATAAACGCTTCCCGTGCCCTTTAAGGGAGGGTTGCCGTTTTCGGCACAACACCGATAGAAAGTTAGCCTCTCCGCTGACTCTTCACGCTATAGGCAATAATATTTACTCAAGTTTGCTTAGCCATGTTAAACACACAGGACATCTTTAATTACTCTACGCGAACACGCCTGTGTATCTGAATACAGAGATAAAGTCCGCTGACAGGATACCTGCTGCTCCAGTCCAAGCGGCCTGTCCGCCATTTTGAGGCATAAAAAGGGAGGTGGAAAAAAAATTACAGCCACATCGTCATTTTTCCCACCTAACGCCGGATTGCTTCCACCGCAGCCGGCTTCACGTTCGAGAAACACAAAACTCACCCTTTGGTTTCTGTCCACGGATATCCTCAGCAGCCTCTATACAACACGACCCGGCAGGGCGTGAGATTTCCGCTCCGAACTCCGATCTTGTGATGTGGAGGTAAACTGTGTCCGTCTTGTCTCTCTCTCCAGCTCAGCTCAGCTTTGCTTGTTTTTTTTTTTTTTTTTTTTTCGTTCGCCACCGCAGTCGCCTTCACGGGGCACGCGTTCTCGCGTTCACTGCTCAACGGGAGCGCGCACGTCCTTGACAACATGAAAAAATAAAATATTTTTTATTATTTTCCGTGTTAACTCTTACTTTGCTGCTGTTTAGTTGTACATTTTGATTTGATTTAGAGATTGCAAAACAAATGAATACAATTAAGTAGCATTTGACAATACTTTTGTATAGGAAGAAAAATACTTTTATTTTTGAGTGTATTAATTTTGTTTTAGTTTTGTTGACATTTAACCATTTTTTGAAAAAATTTTTAATAAGGTGATATGTATTTTTTTTTGATATATGAAATAAAATGTTTTCTGCTACATGTTAAATGTTGCACATTTTGTAAAATGTTATGATTATTTTCAATTTTAATACAATTGACTTAGTGTTTTACCCCTTCCACCATTACCTGGTAGCTTTAGTTACCTTTACAGGTTACCCATTATATATTCACACTAGTAAACATATGTATGCTACATTTTATCTAGAAAAACAAATTCTCAATCTGCTATATTAAAATATTTGATGTATACCATCCAGTTTCGATTTTTTTTATATAATATTTGGGTATTGGATTGATGTTCATTCTGATCTGAACACTTGTTAAGTTATACATACATAAATGAACAAAAATATATTTTTCAGTAATTTTATTTGATTCATTTTAATATAAAAGAATAGACCAAAACAAAATAATTAGTATGTAAAAAGCATCACACAAACACCAAGCACACTATTGGGGAAGAGCAGATTTTAACCACTAGACATAGAAAAAGCTTGTGTGCATATTCCATTAGTGTGTCACACATAGACCCCCCCCCCCCCCCCCCCAAAAACAAAAAAAAAAAAAAACCTTGTACCAAAACTGACATTGTGCAGCCTAATTTAAGCTTCAACCGATTACATGGTCAAAGATCAAGCATTCAAGCACACTGTTTTATTGTTCTTAGAAACAAAGGTTGGGTTGTTTGACCATTCTGTATAAATGTATGACTTCAAAGTGTTCAACCCTTAGAGTATTGCACAAAAGGTAAGTGTGATGGAGATAGAGTGCAATCATCCTTCATCAGAGGCAGAACAATGCTAAAACTTGCTTAACAGTGTGGTATCAGTATGACTTCCATACTAGTCAAAAGTGTCATTCTCTTGATGAAATGTTACTGTTTTTTGTTTTTTTTTGGTTGTTTTTGTTTTTCATTCTTTTTTTCTTTTTGTTCTACATGCAGCCAAATATGAAAGGGTCCGAGTTTTTTTTAGAAAGAACTACATTTGTGTTATTGGAATTGCTGTTACTGCCAATTAGCCAGAAACTGCACTCTAAAAAACAGATGTTGGATTTACTTAACCAAGTTAAGTGACCTGGTTCCACTTAACTGAGTTGAGTAAATTCAAAGCAACATACTCGTGTTCTTTGGTTAGAAAATGGGTATATTG